>CATKHM010000197.1:0-28799 GCA_949751825.1 Blepharisma undulans
GAGCAAACACATTAGAAGAGATCTAATATTCTCAATTTGAGATATTATTATAAATAAAAATTTTTTAACCACATAAATTATTTGAAATTTGAATTGGTTATTATTCCCATTATATCAGATCAGTAAACAAATTTAATTAAATGAAAATATGATATAAACGTAAATTTTTGGGGGAATTTTAAGACAAGATTTTGGTATTAAACTATCATCATGTGAAAAATCTTTTGGAGGAATTTTGTTTGATTTTAAAAAATAAGAATTTGCAAATTATGGGATATTCAGCAAGTTATTGCTTTATCAAATGCATACTTTCTTGATAATATAATAAATCATTAAATATTCAGTAGGAAAAAAATTATTCCCTTCTTATCATTTATTTTTTATATAATGCACCCTTTGTATTTTTTAAGTAAATTGAATGATATTTTCTCATTAACTTTCCAAATATTCAAGTTTACTTAAAATGGACACAATCCCAAGTGACCAAGAAGAGCACTCACAAGAACTCTTCAGAGAAGGATGCTGCCCTTACTGCAACGAAGAACTCGGTTCTATTCACTTGCACATTCATCTAAACACCTGTGACGTCTACAACGAAATCGTAGATCGGACTGAAAATATTGACATCAACTCCAGATGAGCTTCCCTCCGAAACTCAATTTCCCAAGCAAACCCCAATGATATGTTCGATTCCGAAGACGATATTCACATTTCTAGCTCTTCTGACTCAATTTCTGTCTCAGAATACGAAAGTCTTGGATACTCGTTTCCACTTCCTCTTGATTCAAGAACAGACACCCCACAATTCGGCTACACTTTTATGAAACACTCAAAAATCCCTTCATATCCTTGTGTGTACCCTCTTCGCCCTCAATCAAAACACAATCGTCACTTTATAGGCTGCCCTGTATGTTTCAACGAATATAACGTAATATCACATTTCCCACTAGTTCTTCCTGCTTGTGGGCATACAGCTTGCAAAATTTGTCTTGAAAAAATAGCAGAAGAGCGATCAGTTATCAAGTGTCCTGTTTGCCGCTCAATGAATTTCAAAGAAGTTTACAGTTTGCCAGTCAATTATGCACTTCTTGATGTTTCTGAGCATAAAGAGCACAAAGAATTATGCAATAAACATAACTCAGAAATTATTGCATATTGTAAAGATGATGATATTTTGCTGTGTGGAGCATGCATATTTGATCATAAAACGCATGATTCTTTTTTGCTGAGTGATGCAAGAGCTGCAGAAGTCGCGAAAAAAAGAATGGAAAATATCGATGCACAAGAAAAAGAAATAAATAAAGTCAAAAGGATATGGCAGAATACTGCAAAAGAAATGAAGGTGTATACGGATGAAATTAATATTGCTATGGAAATACATACAGGGGAATTGAAAAAACATGCGAAGATTATGATTAAAAAAATAAAAGAAAATACAGCGGAGTGTATTAGGCAGCTTGGGAATTTTTTGCAAAAAGAAAATATTGAAAAAGTTAAGAAAAAAATAAATGAAAAAATAAAAATTGTGAATAATGAGCTGAAGCTGCTTGATGATAAGAAATCGAAATATGAAGAGCTGAGTATTATTGAAAAGCTGAAAAAACCGTCAATTGAGGCATTAGAAGATAGAGAGCCTCCAAATATTGAGAATTTCAAAACAATTATATCGAAACTTAGGGTAGAGATCGATTATGAAGATGCTATTACAAATATGAATTTGCCTTTAAAATAAGTGTTAACTAATATATTTTTGCAAATAACTTATATTATCTTAAATTATCTAAAATATCTCACATTTCGAACACTGACAGCTTGATACCTTTCTTTCCACCATCAATTGTGATATCTCTTTTTTCACAGGCCTATTCATATATTCAAACTCTTGATTCATATACACAAACCCTCTATCCCCCAGCTCAGTAATTTCTGACTTATAAAAAGTATTATCATGAGTTTCAAGTGACATTTTTATTTCAGTCAAATTAAAGTGTTTTTTCACATCTTGGATTGTATAAGCCCCTTCTCTTGGCGAATTCACTCTCGTCAAGCTTTCTTCTAACCTAGTTTTGCATTGTTCAAAATGATTTGATACTGAACTGTCGTTTAAGCTATCATGTTGAGATTCACTATATTCCATATAAGAATCCCTCACAAATTCCGGAACTGATCCCATGCTGATAGACCCGGGTGTTTGATGTGGCTTTGAAAGAGTATCCAAGCCAGAAAAATTCGTTGTAATTGTTCCACTAAGTCGAAATGATAAATTGCTTTGTTCGTCTGATGCAGAATATTCAAGCTCAAATGGGTCAATTCTAAGTTCATCGATGTCGTCACTTCTGAAGTCATAGCTATTGCTTCTTTGGGTTCTAGAAGTCATGGAGGATATTTGATCTCTATTTGTGGCAGCGACACTTACTTCTTCGTTGATTAAGTCTGTGTTTAGTTGTGGGATGAAGGGTTTGTTTTTGATTTCGTGGAAATATTTTATTTCTTTGGATTTGTTGTTGATGGTGTTGGTGATTTCTTTTATAGGGAATTGGGAGGATTTTAGAGAGGCGCGTTCACGTCTTGCGAAGGCAGGGATGACGTTTTCGTCGATGTTTGGAGATAGTGATAAATTTGAGTGATCTAAATCAGGGTCTTTTGAGTGAAAAGCGAGTTCTCTTGCTTCTTGGATTAGAAATAAAAGCCTTTTTGCAGGGATTTTGGAGAGACTATAAACAAAATTGATAAGTTCTTCAATGACGATTTGAGGATTTTTCTTAATTATTAGCTGATCGATAGGGGATTTGGGATCTTTTAAATAGTTTCTTGCAGCAGTCACAAAATTACAAGCAAATTCTGAAGAATTTTCTAGAGGAATTTCTTTGAATTTTATATTGTTGAAATTTTCCAAAAGATCCATGATATGTGTCTTTTCTTCATTTATTCTTTTCTCATTTGAAATTAATGTGACCTTTTTATTTCCTTCAGATATTTCAATATGAACCAAAATTCATTCTTTAAGCACTAGGATTAGACTTAAATCGTCAATTTCTTTGGGAATTTCTTCTAAAAATTGATAGTGATTTGGCTTTATATGCCTAAATATAGATTACTTAATATAAAGCGAAACAACTTTGAAATCAATTTCTTTGGTATATTCAAGCTTTATTAGATCTGACATGAAGATTTTATCAAAAATTTGTGTGTTTAAGTCTGAATTAAGAATAGCTTGCTCGTTGAAATCACTTTTTGAATTATGATTTTCTTTATTCATATTTTTCAAACTCAAAATGGAATCTATTTAATAACTTAAAATAAGAAATGAGTCATTTCTCATACATTTTTGGAGCAATCAAAATTAGCTTTTAGGATTGGTGAAAGATACCAGTTTAGACTAGAATATATCTTAGCTTATAATATCTTCGTTTAAAAATCGTTTTCAGCAGCGCAAATCTGTATGAAGTTGAAACTATTAGTTTTATTATAAAAGCTTTTATCTTTGTTGAGCAATCACCAATTGATTTATTTTTGGATTATTTATCTCAAATTGTTCATATTATTTTTTATGTAATTGATAGTTCTCCAGGATATATTCTTAATTATTTAGAAATATAAAAATCATTTATAAAATAACAACCCAAGCAATAGAGTTTTCAAATCAAAGAATAGATGTCGTTTTTCAAATAGGTTTGTACATTATGATATAAGAATATGGCAAAGTTTGTCGCATACAATATGCTACTCGCTCTCAAAGAGGAAGAGTTTAAGATAAGTGAATACGCAAAAGCACTAATTTAGACACTATAGATCGATTCACTGTAGACATTCCATATTCTAATACATTTATCAAAACACGTGTTCTATTTAATGCAACAGATCCTTCATGTCCTCCTGATTTTATTATTATTGCTCCTCAAAGTGACATTAAAATTCCTTACTCCTCAGTTATCAGTGATTGGAACATAAGTGATCGAAGAGGACTTTTAAATACCAGCAAAAAAATAAAGGAAGCATTTTCAGAATACCATGAGCAACTGTTTAAAGAGTATAAAAATCCAGGGACAGAAATGATTTATAATATTGCCAACAAAATAGAAGGCTTAACGCAAAAAAATGAGATAAAAGTTAATATTGAAGGAGGAGTCTTGCAAGAAATCGTAATATCTGTGCCTTTTCCTATTACTTTGGCTCATGAATACTGCACACAGCCGATATTTTGCCATGTTAGCATTTTGCCGCATGAAGAAAAGTTTACTGTGGATTTACAATATCCACATTGAGCAACTCATTTGCATCATTTAACAATAAATGCGCTTGTTAAAGCACAAAATCCTTATTGGCAATACTCTTCATTTTATAGTTTAATGCACCAGTTGATTAATTTCTTAAAAAAAGAAACACAAACAGCTGGAAATTCAAAAGACCTGAGTGTTTTCTTATGAACAATTGCGTTTTTAATGAATTTAGCGTGATTTATTTTAATCAAAATCACTATTTAAAATAAGATAAGTCAGTGAATTCCAAATTCTATAAAAATGGCCTCAAAGCAATGCTTTGAAAAAGGTTGCAATCTTAAAGTTGAATATACATGTCAATGCACTTCTCCTCAGTCATTCGTCTGTAAAAATCACCTCATAAAGCATTGCGAATTTTCCAATGTCCAGCACAAAATAGATTCTATTTTTCTTAAGCCCTGCTTGAGAACAAAAGATTCAATTCTTGAATTTCTTGCAGAAGAAAGGTGCAAGAAAGAAAAATTAAAGAAAAAAGTTATATCTTGCTTTCAGCAGAATCTTTGCAACTCAAAAAGCTGTCTTGAAGAAAGCCTGAACAAATTGGAATCTGATTCAGCTGAAATCAACAATTTTTACCAAAAAATTTCTCAAGCAGAAGATATATCAAAATTAGATAAAGATCCAATTTTGATGCTGTTAACTTTACAGCCTGATGCCGCTGCCAAGAATCTTAAAGGAATGATTCCAGCGGTTTCAGAGTCATATGGCAGCATAAAGCTATTTTGCATATTAAACGAAGAAATTGAGATGATTATTGAACACTTCATCAAAGATAAACTTGAAAGTATTCTAGATGAAAGATTTTTCAATTTTGAAAACAGACTTGAAGATTATGATAAAGCAATTAATGGAAAATTTGAAGAAATGGATCATTTTATTGGTCAAAAATTTGCAGATTTTGAAACGGAGAAAACAAAATTTGAAGACTGAAAGAAAGAAATTAACATTGAAAATAGATTTAAAGAGCATGATCAAGTAATTAGCGAAAAGTTAGCAGAAATCAAGAAATCATTTTCTGAGAGTGAAAAAAATATAAGGAAATTTGAGGACTGGAAGCAAGAAATCAATATTGAAAGCATGCTTGAAAGGCATGTTAAAATAATTGATGATAATCTAGCGGAAATAAAAAATACCATTTCTACCGTTATTGATGAGAATGGAAAAAATATCAGAGAATTTGAAAAATGAAAACAAGAAATTAGTATTGATAAGAGATTTAAAGAGATTGATAATGAAATTAATGGCAAGCTGGAAATAATTAATTATTCTATTACTCAGATACTTGATGAAAATAAATTAAATATCAGAAAATTTGAAGACTTAAAGCAAGAAATTAACAATGATAAAATTTATAAAACAATTAATGATAGGCTAACAGAATTTGAGCATTCAATTACTAGAATAATCAATGAAAATGAACAAAATATCAAAAAATTTGAGGATTGAAAGCTGGAAATTAATATCGATAAAAGACTTAAAGATAATGAGAAAGAAATTAAGGTCAAGCTTGAAAAATTTAATAATTCTATATCTCAGATATTCGATGAAAATAAAACAAATTTCAGAAAATTTGAAGACTGAAAGCAAGAAATCAATATAGAAAACAAATTCGAAGAGATTAGTAAAGGAATTAATGGTAATCTGTCAGAAATTAATCGTACTATTTCTGGAATAATTAATGAGAGTGAAAAGAATATAAGAAAATTTGAAGAATGAAAAAAAGAAATCGATATTGAAAACAAGATAGAAGAGCATGATAAAATCATCAGTAATAAGCTTTCAATAATGGAGCAATCTATTTCTCATTATATTAACGAGATTGAAAAGCACAGCAAAAAATTTGAAGATTGAAAGAAAGAAATCAACATTGAAAGATTGGATCTAGAAATTAATAGACTCAAGAATCTTGACAATGAATTCGCAGAAGTTAATGAATGTATTTCTCATGTGGTAGGTGAGAATTTAAGAAAATACGAAGAATTAAAGCAAGCAATTGAACTTAAAGCTCAAGAACAGGAAAAATTTATTGATTATCAGATCAATTCTGCTCTCGAAGATATCAATAAGAAAATAAGCATATTAGATCAAAATCAAAATCCGCCGAATAAAAAAAATGAAAGCCAGCTATTAATTGTGCAAAATTGAGCAGCGAAAAAGATAGCTATTTTAAGCAAAATGAATGATCCAGCAACAGAAAGAGATTTCAGAGTGACTTGCTCAGTATATGAGAGCCAGTGTTCTGCTTTTGATGAGCCACTGAGCAAAAGTTATAAAGAATATATCAGTCTTTACAGCCAAGTTACATCTCTTTATCTGTTTAGCAGTGATAAAAAGAATACCAAATTAACTGTATATAACACTGAAAGTGAAAGAGAAGAGATAAAAATTCTTGAAACTCCAGAACGCTTAAATTCATACTCATGCATTACCCAGCTTCCAAAAGGTGAATTGTTTTGCTTTGGTAAGAGTCCTGCTTCTGGAATTACTTTAATAATTGATATCAATTATGTAGTAAAAGTTATGCCAAATGGAATTCCAAATAAATGATCATCAGGGATTTATTTCAATAATCATGTATATTGCTTTGGAGGAAAAGATATAAGTGACAGTGCTTTAAATCTATCCAGCAAATTTGATTTAAATGAGAATAGATGGATCAATTTAGCTCCAATGCCAAGTGATGATTTCAAATGCAGCAGCGTTATATTTAACGATTCTATTTTGATTTCTGGATATTCAAATAAGAATCTTTTTCGATATTCAATTGATAATAACTCTTTTTTGACTATTTCTTATGACTTTAGAGTTTATAAAAGAAAAATTCTTTTGAATGTTGGGAAATTATATCTGATCGAGTGTGATGGCTTCATCTATGAAAGCGAAACTGGAGACGAGTATTCTTTGAAGCAAATTGCAAACTCAGCAATCAAAAATAATCCTTCTCAGATATATTACTTATATAATAAAGGAGGAATTTATATCTCTGCAAGCTTGGAGCAGAGATATTATAAGTTTGATTTAACTCACAAAGTCATGAGTATATTTTAACTAAAATAAAGTTAAATTCTTATAAAGATTAATAAATAATAAGAATTTAAGCTTTATTTCGATTTCAAATTAGCCATGCTAATTTTGATGCAATTAATGGATATTCGTTTTATATAAAAATAGTGGAACTTGCTTATAAATTAAAGCTAATTCCGCTGTAAAAATCAAATGAGAATTATGATTACAAATAACTTCATCAATAAAATTGCTTTTTAAAAACCTGAGAATTGCGTTTTTGTTCCTAAGAGGGTGGCAATGCTTGTTGCCGAATATTGGCCGCACCTGATAAATCTAGCTATTGGTTTACTTCATTGTTTATAACTCATATAATATCAAGACTTTGACTGTCACTCTTCTTCCAATTCATATAATTTTTAATTAATTTACGTCTCACTAAATATCATATACGAAATTATGATTACTTCGCCACCCAAAATAATTTCATTAATAAATTTTTATATCTCTCCAAATTCAAGAGTATGCAGGTGTTTTACACTAAGAATACCTGACTCTATGATACTTACTCATAAGAAATTTTATGTTCGTTACTTGCTCGGAAACTTTACTCTGGACATTTTGAAAGTAAACAAATGCTCAGTGACATTCGCTCATAAGTCATTTTCTTTTACTACATTTTCGTGAAATTTTTCCCTCAGAATACAAATAAATCATTATGAATTTATTCTCAACAGCTTGCTTGAAACATATAAATAAACAAAATTCATCCAGGTATCTGAAACTAGATTCTCAGATTGGCCATTAAGCTAATATAAACTTTAGAAAGGTGATTATTAAAGATTATATTTTAGTGAAAATGTTGAAAATAAGTAAGATCAATATAAGGATATAAGCTATTGCAGGACAAAAAGCTTAATTCGTAGAGTAAGCCAAGCCATTCTTCTCCAAAATTATCCCATAACATTGCATGCTTTTAAATATCTCTTCACATAGTTCTATTTTTCTTAACCCTTACTCAGGAACAAAAAATAGAAATTCTCGTATATGAAAATTAATGATTAATTTATCTTTTTGCAATTAGCAACTTCAAAAAATGCATTATTTTTTGCCAAAAATTATATGCTTTAAACACATTTATCAAACAATCGCAGTTATTTGAAGTTACGAACATTGCACTTATATTGCATTATTTTGTCATTAAAATATATGAACTATTTGAAGCATGAAGTATCTCATGCACATATAAAATGTTTCAAATGCAAATACTTGTAACAGAATTCCATAGAGGAAGCTAATTGCCCAAAATCCATTCCACTCAAAGCAGAATTCAAAAGTGAGCATAATAACGCCGACAAGCGATCCAGCAAGTACAATAACTCCAACTCCTACTGCAATCTTTAGCAAGTATGAAGTTTTAAGCCTATCTGTGCTGAATACCAAGCTTAAGAATATTTCTATAGGAATTGTTATTCCAAGTGCCAAAATCGTATAAGCCAAATATTTCACTTCATACTCACTGAACAAAGCTTCAGTAGATGCTGAGGATCCTGAGTTGGAGTTTTCAAAAACATATAGCAATAGTCCTTCCAAGAAAAGTTCAAAGACAATAATTGTTGCCAATGTGAATAGTCTAGCTTTTCTGGAATAATTGCATCTATAGCAAACCAAGCCAAAAACTAAGTGACCCTCAAGTAGTTGAGCAAGCTCAGTTTTTGACATTATATCAGATTCTACCTTCTCATCTACCTTTGGCTCTTCTAGGACAATATCATTATTTTCAATAATTTCTTGATTATTTGCTTCCAATTCTTCCTCTTGGACAACTATTGTTTGATCGAATTGCAAGTTATCATTTTTTTGTGGAGAAAGCTCCAAACTGTGATTAGCAGGGGAGTTGGGTGGGACATTACTGGTTTTGGGTTTTTCTTTGTTATCAATTCTATCCAAAATGATAATTGCAGGAATTAGAATCAAAATAAAGAAGAAAACAGAAGCCAAAATGTAAATAGGAGCGAAATTTTGAGGGCATGATTCTGAATCATCAGATATTGGTATATTCGGGATCATGATTTTAGTTTGCCCTAGCTTATACATTGAGAAATGATGCACTTCAAAAATGATGCTTTTTTCTTTAATCTCTTTGATATCACAGCCATCATGGATTCAGTTTTTATCAGTTTCATTATAAAAGACACAAGTTCAATTATAGCCATCCTGAATGCTGTCATAAATAGGCATCTCTAGCGTTACTGGGTAGTCTTGGCTGGAAAATGGGACATATTCTTCTGCTGATTTTGTTAATGTATAGCTGCTATAACTTCCAGATTCAGCAAAACTTAACACTGCAATATCAGAATAATCGTTTGAAATGTTATAATAATCTACCTTTATATTCATTATATCTGTATCTGGATAGCTGAAATGGGATGGGAATGAGACTGTTCTATTTTCTTCAAGAGAAATTGTTTTATTAGACATTGCACTAGGGAAGTTTCTATTTTTGAAGATTTTCGTTTGAACTGTATTTTGAGATCCATCTAATGAGCTTTGTGTGACTAAGTCCTCAGAGGTTGCTGCTATTACCCAGGTTTCAAGGAATCTATCAGCAGTTATTATATAATCTTCTAAACTTTTCTCTTTATAATCAGTAGAATTTCCATATAAAAGATACTCCTCAGCCAAAGCAACAATAGTTTTCATATTTTCTTTATTCGGAATTAAAGCAGGATACTCCAAAAGAATTCCATTAAGCCAATCAAAAATATTCTCAAACATCTCAATAGTCATCAAATTAGTCTGGCCAGACAAGGCATAAACTGAGCCTATTATGCTTCCCAAAGCATTATCATCTATATCATTATTAGTCACATAACTTTGTAAGTCACTTCACATCTGAGAAAACAACGAAGTTTCAATTGCAGCAGAACTGCAAAAAATAGCGATGGATGATGGAATATTATCAGTGTCTATTGTATTCATCAAATAGGCATCTATCAATGAAGAAGCTTGAAGCAATCTACTACTGTATTCTGATGTAGTTATTTCACTTGAGTAATCTGCACATGTTTTCAAGCTGTCACATACATGAATTGTTAGAGCATTCTTATTGGAAAACAAATATGTTTGGATATAATTGATTTCTGAGGTGTAGCCAAGAACATATAGCTTATTATTTCAATTGTCGAAATAGGTATATGTTAAAGGATAGTCTGATTCATCTTTATCATAGCAGTTAGAAATTCCGAGATTAAATAGAGTCACTAAGGCTGTGCCACTGCTAGGGTCTAATATGAAATTTCCTGAGCAGGATGCGCCAGAGTTAATAGTAACCGGCAATTGTGTAATGAACTGGAGATTTGAAGAATCAATTGTAATGGTAAGAGTAAAAATATAGCTTGAGCCTTCTAAAAGAGAATTAGATGGGAATGAAATTGTTGACAAATAGTTAGGAGAAATGGAAATATCTGAACCTGATTTCTCTGACCAGGCTATTTGAGCAGGAGCAGTAGAGTCAATAAATGCAGAAAACTGAACGTTTTGCTGAGGACTGAATTTTTGCAAACTCATAGTAATTGCAATAGAAATGTCAGTGCTTTCATTCAAAATATTGATTTCTACCATTGCAGTTGCACTTCTCACGTCTTTTGAAATAGTGCATATAATATCCCATAACGCTCCCTTAACCATTCTGCTTGTAGGGATTGTCAAAGTTGCAGCAGTTTCATGAACCAATAATATTTCCCCATCACTTCCTAAACAATCTGACTCATCTTCACTGTTCTGACAAATCCATTCATAATTCAAAATTCCAGTAGGATCATCAGGATCTTTTGAGCCAATTGCATTTATAGTATAATCTTCACTAGGAGAAACATCCCCACTTGTCTTCGACAGCTGAATAATTAAAGGCGAAGAAGTAACTGTAATAGAAACTTTTCCACTTCCAGTAAGAGTTATATTGGTATTCACTTGTGAAGCAGATGCAATAAAAGTGTATGGTCCTCCAATGGGCAAGGTATTTTTAGGAATGGTTAGCTTATCAGATTTAGCATTTTTAAGAATTGACTCATAGCTGATAGATGGACTTGTCGAAGTGTCATAGCTCCATGTCCAGGAAACTGGGTTTGTTGTAAAAGTTGAGCAAAAAGAACTGATTTTTGCTTTTACGGTTTTTGTTGATGAAAATCACATGCTTATCGAGTTTCCTTGATCAAATATAATTGACAAAGCGCTGCCTGTATTTATTGTAGTCATAAGTGATGCTTGGCTTGAGTACCCAATGAAGTTTGTCACATTTAAAGTCATCGTCAAAGTTGTAGACACAGATGCAGGGAAATATGATCTAGAAATAGATATTGAAGAAGAGCTCTGGGATTGAATGAAATCATTCAAGCTTTTATTTGATGGAGAAATGCGAGCAGATCAACTATAAGTTAGTGGAGAGCCTAATCCCATTTGAGATCTTTCACCAGAATATACAAGAGGATCTGTTCCACAGCTTAAGTAAAGACTGGTTTGGCCACTTATAATAGCCACTGGAGAAGGCGCAGTCGTTGATTGAATAACAACCGAAAGTGGCTGATATGTAATTGTGCAAGGATCTGTTGTGTCTTTCACAAGATATGTTCCATCAAGATAAATGGCTTGACTTCTCAGCCCATAATAAGTCCCCAATGCAACTTTAAGTGTTTTTGAATCCGCCCATGAACAAATAGGATTACTTCCAAGTAAAGCAAAAGTTGAAGCCTCAAATACTTTGGAGCAGCTCGGATCTAGCGAGGTGTCAAGTTTGATATTAAAATAGACATAGAGATAAGTTCACGTTGAGCTGAACTCTGCTGACTTAATATCCGTTGAGGAAAGATATTTCTTGCAGACAACACATTTGCTATAAGAGAGAGCATATCCTATATTGCAAAGACAACTTTTAGTAGTGCTATCATAAAACGAGTTATCAGTACAAGAGCAAGTATCTAATGAGAGTTCTGCATTTGTGATGCATTTAGAGCATTTATTTCCATTATCAATGTCACATTCTGCACATAAATTGTTACAGTCTGCCTTGCAGTACCCAGAGCTACTGAGTGTAAAACCAGTCTGACAGCGGCAAAAATGGTCAATTGGGTCAAGATATGCGTGAGTTTTGCAATTTTCGCATTTTATAGAACTGAAACATGATGCACATGGAGAAGGGCATTGCAAACACTCTTTATCTGATGCATAAAATCCTGGCAAGCATGAGCAGACTCCATTATTGATTGGATTTGTATTTGGGACACATGAAGAGCAGATAGTGTCTGATATACAAGTTAAGCATAATCCGGAGCATGATTTGCAATGAGAAATTGAAGTATTGAAATATTCATATTGAGAACAAGCGCAAATCCCTGTGGTGCTATCAATAGTAGATGAATCAAGACAAGATGTGCAGAATGAATCAGATTGGCATGATTTGCATGGGCTTTTGCAGTCGTTGCAAGTTTTTGTTGCTGAATTAAAATATTGGATTTCACTACAAGTACAAAGGCCTGTTGTTGAATTGTAATTCATCGAGGAGTCTATACAAGTAATGCATGATGAAGAATCTAAGCAATCATTACACATTTCATCACAATTTTCACAAGATAAGTTATTTTTATCAAAATAATATTGAGAAGGGCAAGCACAGATTCCAGAATTTGAGTCATAAACCATTGCAGAGTCTCTACAAGTTATACAGAAAGTAGAGTTCAAGCAATTCTCGCAGCTTTTTTCACAATTTTCACATGCCCTAGTTATAGGCTCAAAGTATTTTCTATCAGAGCAAGAACAAACCCCAGTTATTTCATTATAAATCATCGTGGAATCTACACAGCTTAAGCAAAATATTGAAGACAAGCAAGTTTCGCATGGACTTATGCAATCATTACACTTCTCAGATTCCAGATATTTGGAAATTTGGCATGAGCACTTCCCATTACTTGGATCATATTCCATTGTAGGATCAATGCAGCTTAAACAGAAATCCATCGACCCAGAGCAAGATAAGCAAGGAATTTCACACAAGCTGCATGATTTTAAATTTGCATTATAAAATTGGTGGCTTGGACATGAGCAAACACCAGATGTGGGATTCAACATCATTGTTTCTGGACTTATGCAAGAATTGCAAAACGTGGAATTATAACAATTAGAGCAAGGAGCCATGCAGTCTTTACACTCGCGATTTTCCAAATATTTTCCATCCGGACAGTTTGATATCACACATGAAATTTCATCATAATAATAACCGACATTGCATTGAGTGCATGAATAAGCATCAGAACAAGCTATACAATTTTCCATACAAGATTGACATAGCATTGTAGAATTGTCATAATAAAATTCTTCTTTACACTTGCAATTTTTAATATTAAAAGGATCTTGAATCATTTTGATCGAATCAATGCACTGGTTGCATTCAGTTTCATTGCAAATGGAGCAAAGCGGATCACAAGCCTTACACGCTTTTCCATCATAATAAAAAGATCCAATGCATTTGCAATTTCCTGGGCTGAACAAATCAATTTCTTGATAATTTTTATCAGTACAAACAGTGCAATTGGTAGCTGAGACACATTCTGCACACATAATTCCACAAGGATGGCAATTGGAGCCATCAGAATAATATTCAGAAGGACAACAACTTGATTTTTTGATAATCGCTATATCCAAGGTTAATTCTGTCTTACAAGAATAGCATTCACCTGAAACATCTTTGCAGCTCAAACAGTCATTTTGGCAAGGCTTGCAATCAGAACCATCATAATAATAGCTTGAGTTGCAGCAAGATTTTGAACTTTTTAGCTCCATATCAATAATCATTTGATTGCTGCAATCCTTGCAGATTCCTGTTATGTCTTCACATTCAATACAATTTGAAGGACAAGGCAAACATTCTTTTCCATTTGAATAGCTCCCAAGAGGGCAATTTGGTGGTATTGGATTGCATGAGGCTGTTGTAGAGTTGTAGAATTGTCCTTCGGGACAGCATTTTTTGGAGCTTATAATAAGAGTATCAAGAGTCATCTCTTTCCCACAAGAATTGCATTTGTTTGGTCCTTCACATTCCAAACAATTTCCTGAGCATGGTTTGCATTTATTTTCTGATAAATCATAGAATTCTCTTTTAAGACAGCATTTAGATGGACTTATAAGGATCATGTCGATTGTCATTTCATTTTTGCATGATTCACAGTCATTTGAATCATTGCACTCCAAGCAGTTATTTGAACATAATTTACAAGCTTTTTCAGATGAATCATAAAATTGCCCTGGTGGGCAGCACTTTTTAGAGCTGATTATAATAGTATCAAGAGTCATTTCTTTTTCACAAGAGCTGCATTTATTTGCATTATTGCAGTCTGAACAGTTTTCCTGGCAATCCTTGCATATATTTTCTGCTGGATCATAGAACTCTCCTTTAGGACAGCATTTTTTGGAACTTAAAATTGAAGCGTCAAGAGTCATTTCCTTTTGGCAAGAATCACACTCATTTTTATTTTCGCATTTTATGCAATTCTCGGGACAATGAGTGCACCGTTTTTCATAAGAATCATAAAATTCACCTTGTGGGCAACATTTTTTAGAGCTTACAATCGTGAAGTCCAAGGCTATTTCTTTACCACACGAATAGCATTTATCATTTCCATCACATTCCGAGCAGTTATTTGAGCATGGCTTGCAATCTTTTTCGTTTTTATCATAGAAATACCCTTGAGGGCAGCACATTTTTGCGCCTATGATAGTTGTATCAATTTCCATCTCTTTATCACATAGTTTACAATCATCTGTATTATCACATTCTGAGCAATTAAGTATACATGGCTTACACAGTTTTTGAATTTTATCATAAAATTGTCCTACAGGGCAGCATTTTTTAGAACTAACAACCGCAATATCAATCGTCATTTCTTTCTCACAAGAACTGCATTTATTCAATCCATCACATTCTAAACAATTCCCAACGCACTTTTTGCATATATTTTCTGATATGTCATAGAACTCTCCTTTAGGACAACATATTGATGAGCTTATCAGAACCACTTCCATAACCATCTCTTTTAAGCACGATTTGCAATAATGAATATCACTACACTCCACACAATTATCTGAGCATATTTTGCATATTTTTTCGTCTTTATCATAAAACTGTCCAGAAGGGCAACAACTTCTGGGGCTTGTAATCGCTAAGTCCAGGGTCATTTCTTTATCACACGAATAACACTTTTCATTCCCACTGCACTCCAGACAGTTGTTTAAACATGGCTTGCAGATTTTTTCGTTTTTATCATAGTAATGCCCTTGAGGGCACCACACTTTTGCACTTATGATAGTTGTATCAATTTCCATTTCTTTATTGCATAGTTTACAATCATCTGTATTATCACATTCTGAACAATTAGGAAAGCATGGTGTGCATAGTTTTTGAATTTTATCATAAAATTGTCCTTCAGGGCAACATTTTTTAGAACTAACAACCGCAATATCAATCGTCATTTCTTTCTCACAAGAACTGCATTTATTCAATCCATCACATTCTAAGCAATCACCTGAGCATGGAACACATATCTTTTCTGATTCATTATAAAATTCGCCTTTCGGACAACATTTTGATGAGCTTATAAGAACCATGTCCAGGGTCAATTCTTTTTCACAAGATTTACAATAATTTGATTCATCACATTCTATGCAATTCTCTGGGCAATGAATGCACCTTTTTTCATAAGTATCATAAAATTCCCCTTGAGGGCAACACTTATTAGAGCTCACAATCAAAGTGTCAAGAGTCATTTCTTTTTGGCAAGAACTGCAAATATTTGGCCCATTACATTTTGAACAATTTCCTGAGCAAGGCTTGCATTCATGATCAGCTGGACTATAAAATTGTCCTGAAGGGCAGCATTTTGTTGAGCTTATAATAGTAGTATCAAGAGTCATTTCTTTACCACAGGAATTGCAATCACTTGAATCTTCACAGTCTTCGCAGTTATTTGAGCATGATTTACATGCTTTCTCAGCTTTATCATAATATTCACCTGGAAGACAACATTTTTTAGAGCTAACAATCACTAAGTCCAAGGTCATCTCTTTACGACACGAATAACATTTATCATATCCATAACATTCTAAACAATTACTTAGACACTGCTTGCATTCTTTTTCATTTTTATCATAGAAATATCCTTGAGGGCAGCACATTTTTGCACCTATAATAGTTGCATCAATTTCCATCTCTTTATTGCATAGTTTACAATCATCTGGGCTATCACATTCTGAGCAATTAAATATGCATGACTTACACAATTTTTGAATTTTATCATAAAATTGTCCTTCAGGGCAGCATTTTTTAGAATTGACAACAGCAACATCAATCGTCATTTCTTTTTCACAAGAGCTGCATTTGTTTATTCCATCACACACTAAGCAATTGTCTAAGCACGGTTTGCATATCTTTTCTGATGAGTCATAGAACTCTCCTTTCGGACAACAGTATGGTGAACTTGCAAGAGTCATGTCAAGTATCATTTCTTTTTTGCATGATTTGCATTCGGTAACATTTTCACACTCTGAACAAGAAGTAGAGCACAGTTTACATTTCTTTTCATTTTTATCATAAAATTGTCCTTGAGTGCAGCATTTTTTAGAAGTTTCAATAGCTAGATCAAGCGTCATTTCTTTATCACAAGCTCTACATCTTCCGAATTTTTCACATTCCAGACAATTTTCAGAGCATAATTTGCATTCATTTTCTTTTACACTGTAAAATTGACCTTTGGGACAGCAACTTTTTTTGCCTAAAATAGTTATATCAAGATCCATCTCGTTATTGCAATTCTTGCAATTGCCAAATTCATCGCAATCTAAACAATTTTCTGGGCATGATATGCACTTTTCTCCATTATAAAAGCTGGAAGGATCGCAACAAGGTTTAGATTTTGTTATTCTTACATCCAAGTCCATTTCTTTGCGACAGTCTAGACACTTTTGAGTCATATCTTCACACTCCAAGCAGCCAACAGCACAGGAGATGCATTCAGAGCCATTATAAAATGTCCCTTTCCTACAACAAGATTTCGAGCTTTTGATTTTGACATCAGCGATCATTTCAGAACGACAATTAATGCATGAACTTGTGCTGTTACAGCTTATACAGTTTTCAGGGCACTTTTCACAATCAGATCCACTATAAAACGACCCTTCTTCACAGCATTTTTTCTTCTTTTTAATAGCTACATCTATAGCAAGTTCACTTCTACAATTGATGCATTTTCCAGTCATATCTTTACAGTCCACACATCCATCAGGGCAAGGAATGCACTTTTTTCCATCAAAATAAGTGGATTTAGGACAACATCCAGTGCTGAACTTAAAGAGAGTTGCATCAATTATCATTTCTTTTTCACATGATTCTGAATTGTCCTGAAGAAGTCTTTTATTTTCAATTTTTGCTTGAGGATCAGTATTTTTGCTATGGCTTTTTGGAACCAAAGTAAATTCGATGTAGACATCAGTTCCATCGTTGAGCAGTACTGAATCGCCAAGTTCTGCAGCTTGAAGCATGGAGAATAGCAAGAGAAATCAAAGCAGATTTAGTTTCAACATATTTTATAGTGATTGTTATACTAATTGATAAAAATTATAGATGAATTGAATTCAATTAATTAAATAATTAAGCGTTTATATTAATGCCTTATAAGTCTAAATACAATAAGATTATGAATCCATACATCGAAAGATAAGGTTGAAGCACTGAAATGGTATCAATTTTTAAATATATTAATAATTCAATATAAAAAATCATAAAATATTCTTAATAATCTGCATATGGAGCTCCAGCCTCTAAATGCGAATATTTCTAATTCTAAAACATCATATTATCCTTTGCAAGACAAAAAAAGATCATGATTATCCAGCCTGCTATTCTTATGAATTCATCCTTTGCTGAAAATCGCTAATTCTGCAAAAATAGAACAAGAGCACACTTTTGAGCTTCCAGAATCTGAAAAAGCAGAAAATCAGACACTTTCTTTATATTTAAAAAACAATAAAGTATTTTCAGCTCTTCTCAGATCTCACTGAAAAATATTGCTGATTGTGATCATTTTAGTGAATATTTCAGCAGTTCTGGAGTATGCAGCACCAATATATATACAATTTTTTATTACTTATTTAAACTCTAATGATAAACCCTTGTTTACAGGGATTATTTTAGCAGGGAGTTATTCAATTATTACTTTATTACAGCAGATTATAAATGGACAAGCAGTCTGACACACAAAACTGCTAGAAATTCGAGTTAAAAATTCATTAGCCAGTGTAATTTATAATAAAATTACAATTACAGCTACAGTAGAAGAAGCGCAAGGTGTTAATCTTTTACAAGTAGATACTAAAAATATAGTAGAACTTTTTGCTTATAGCGGCTGGATTGTTGCTATGCCTTTTCAAATAGGCCTAGCGATATTTTTAATCTTACAACAAGTTTCTATTGCTGCTTTTGCTGGGATAGGTGCAATAGTGTTGGCTTTAACTTTGAACTATTTTATCGCAATAAAATGCAAAAATTACCAAGAAAAATACATGAAAATTCGTGATGAAAGAATTGAAAATTCTAAAAATTTATTTGAAGAAATAAAAATGATAAAAGCATATTCATGGGAAGAATATTTTAAAAACAGAATAAACATAGTAAGAAAAAATGAAATTTCCACTCTGAGGATCTTGAATTTCTTTTATGCAACAAATAGATTTCTACTCTGAACAACCCCAAGTTTAACTGCTGTCATTGTTTTTGTATTTTATACACAAATATTAGAAGAGCATTTAAACAGTGAAAAGACTTTTGTGACATTGACAACTTTGCTGCTACTTCAGGAAACTTTTCGATCTTTGCCACAAGCAATCGCCAAATTTTCCCAATGCTATGTAAGCTGTAAAAGAATACAAAAACTACTTGATGCACCAATTGTAGAAAAACTAAAGAAAAATGATGTTGTTATAATAGAAAACGCCACTTTTGCTTATGGAAATAAGGAAATTCTGCATGATATTGATTTAACTATTAATAAAGGAGAAATATTGGCAATTATTGGAGAAGTTGGAAGTGGAAAATCATCAGTCCTTAATGCAATTATGGGAGAATTAAAAATAAAATCAGGGAAAATCGCAGTTAATGACAATATTGCTTATGCTCCTTCATTGGATTCATGAGTAATAAATGGAACATTAAGAAATAATATTCTGTTTGGAAAAGAATTTGATGAAAATAAATATTGAAAAGTTATTGAGGCCTGCTGTTTAATGCAAGATATTAATATTCTGCCAGCCCGTGATTCTACAGAAATCGGTGAAAAAGGAATTAATCTTTCTGGAGGGCAAAAAGCCAGAGTATGCTTGGCAAGAGCTGTTTATGCAGATCGAGACATTTATTTACTAGATGATCCTTTAAGCTCTGTAGACTCTCATGTAGCTCATCATATATTTAGCCATTGCATTTTAGGCTTACTGGGAAATAAAACAAGGATTTTAGTGACCCACAGAATGAATATTTTACACAAATGTGATAGAGTAGTAATTATGGAGGAAGGTAAAATTAAAGAAATTACTAGTTCGGAAAATATTTCATTTGATGCAGAAATTACAGAAAAAGAAACAACAAAAATGGAGGTTCCTACTGTGGAAGGAAAACTTATTGCAGACGAAGATAGAGAAATAGGAAAGATCAGTATAGACATCTATAAAGATTATTTAAAAACTGCTGGTGCTTGCTATTGAATTAGTTTCGCTATATTTGTAATGATCATTTACACAGGTGCAAGAATGGCTGGAGACAT
The DNA here is from genome assembly GCA_949751825.1 of Blepharisma undulans. Classification (NCBI taxonomy): domain Eukaryota; phylum Ciliophora; class Heterotrichea; order Heterotrichida; family Blepharismidae; genus Blepharisma; species Blepharisma undulans. The sequence goes on from CATKHM010000197.1 coordinate 20,141, forward strand.
TTTTCTAAAAAACTGAAGCGAAAATCAAGACGAAGCTTCTACTTGGATGCCACTTTATTTCAGTTTCCAGCTTGGCAGCTGTCTTTTTATATATATCCGCACTATAAGCTTAAATGCAATTATGCAAATCAATACAGGCATAAAAATACATGAAAATCTTTTGAGTTCTCTTATAAGAGCTCCAATAAATTTATTTTATGATATCACTCCATTAGGAAGAATTCTATCTCGGCTAAGTAAAGATCTCGGAATAATTGAAGAAGACATAGGCTTCACAATTGGAGCTCTTATGTCTGAGGGATTTTCATTATTTGCATCTTTTATCATGGTTTTTATTTATTTTCCCTGATTGTCGGTGCTTTTACCATTTTCTATCTATCCTGCTTTAAAACTAAAAGAATATTATATTAATACTTCAAGAGAGCTTACTAGATTAGAAGCAATTTCTAGGTCGCCGATTTTGAATAACTACACTGAAACTATTTCAGGTGCAAAATTTATTAGAGTTTTCGATAAAATTCTGTATTTTATCAATAAAAATAACGAAATTTTAAATACAAACGCGAGAATTAACTATTCACTCGGAGGATGCAACGCATGATTGAATCTATATCTAGGCTTTCTCAGTTCAGTATTTTTATGCGTATTCTTTTTTCTTATAGTTGTTTATAGGAGTTCTGTTTCAGTTGGCGTTGTAGGACTTTCTCTTGCATATTTTGTATCACTTCCTAGAGATGTAAGTTCTTGAGTACTAGCATTTGCGAAATTAGAAAATCAGATGGTTTCTGTCGAAAGAACAAGACATTTCATGAAGATAAAGTCTGAACAGCCATTAAAAATTGATACTGATAAATATTTGAAAAATTGACCAATTTCTCCATCTATCAAGTTCAGAAATGTAAAAATGAGATATAGACCAAATACTGAATTAGTACTTAAAGAGGTAAATTTTATAGTGGAACCTGGACAAAAGATTGGGCTGGTAGGGAGGACAGGATGTGGGAAATCTTCATTATTTTAATTGTTGAGTTGGAGTCTGGAGCTATTTTTATAGATGAAGTAAATATAGCTCATATAGGATTATCTACTTTGAGAGGAGCAATTACATTAATAGCCCAAGATCCATTAGTTTTTGATGGGACTCTTAAAGATAATATAGATCCAATGAATTTAAAATCTCAAACCCAAATAGAAAAAGCATTAAATGAAGTAAAACTGTCAAAATTTCCTATTGATTACGCAGTTAAAGCAAAAGGTAAGAATTTATCAATTGGAGAACGGCAGCTATTAAGTCTTGGAAGAGCCATGCTTGCAGATACAAAAATTATTTTATTTGATGAAGCAACAGCTGGAATCGATATAGAAACAGATTTGCAGATACAAGAGTTAATAAAGGATAAATTTCATGGAAAAACAATTCTTGCAATTGCTCATAGGATTGGGACAGTTATGGATAGCGATATTTTGGTAGTAATGGATCAAGGAGAAGTAAAAGAAATTGGAAATCCTAAAGAACTATTTGAAAAAGATTCGTTGTTTAAAAATCTTGCCCAGAACATTCATTAGCAACATATTTGGAATTAATATAATCTTAATTATCTGATGCTAACATATTAGTTTTAATTGGCAGATTTTTTCAAATTTCTTTATTTTAACTGATGAAATTATAAATTTCAGCCCATCCATTTTGAAATTCAAACTGATAATAAATGTCTTTTTAAAAGATTTTACTATTGTTGCTAAAAAAAAGAAATTGAGATAAATGAAAAATCCAGAATTCTCTCAAAGAGTAAAACGTAGTGAAGTTTGCAGTGAATTATATATATACATTTTAATAGATGAGATAATAAATTATGATAATAAATGCATATTTTAACTAAATATTTTTAGAATTAGCTTTTACTATCTTTGGAACCGATTTGGATCACAAAGTATCTCACACACATATAAAGTGTTTCAAATGCAAACACTTGCAGCAGAGTTCCATAGAGGAAGCTAATTGCCCAATACCCACTCCACTCAAAGCAGAATGTAGAACTAAGCACAATAACACCAATCGGCGATCCAGCAATCACAACAACTCCTATTCCAACTGCAGTGTTCAATAATCCAGAAGTCTTAAGTCTATTAGTACTGAATACCAAGCTTAAGAATACTTCAACAGGAATAGTAATCCCAAGCGCCAAAGCTGTAAAAGCCAAATATTTCCCTTCATAGTCATTGAAAAGAGTTTCAGTTGATGCTGATGACCCAGACTTGATATTTTCAAAAACGTATAGCAAAAGTCCTTCTAAGAAAAGCTCAAGGATAATAACTGTTGCAAAAGTAAAAAGTCTAGCTTTTCTTGGGTAATTTTGTCTATAGTATCCCAAACCAAACAATAAGTGACCCTCAAACAGCTGAACTAGCTCAGTTTTATTTGTTTCTCTATCAATTACATTGCCAGAATCTGGTGATTTTTCATGAATTATATTGGCTTCAGGCAACACCATTACAGATTCTTCCAAATTTTCTACATCAATACTTCTTTCACCATGTGGACGATTTCTTAATGGCTCAGGAAGCTCAATAGCCACAGTATTAATTTTATGAGAATGAGCATGAGGATTATTTTCACCTTGACTTGCATAATTTTGACGTAATGGCTCAGGAAACTCAAGAACAATAGCATCTGATTTACTAGATACGGCAGGAGGCAAACTTCTATCTGATCGATCATTTGGAGTTGCGTGTATCTTTTCTGAGGCCTCCGAAACTGCAGGAACAACCTGGTTAACATTATGAGCTGATAACCAACTAGTTTTAGGCTTTCCTTTTTCGTCTCTTTTATCAAAAGTGATGACTATTAGTAATAAAACTAAAATGAACAAGAAAACTGATGCTAATATGTATGCAGGAGCATAGTTCTGAGGGCATGATTGTGAGTCTACAGGGGTTGGGATATCAGGGATTGTTATTTTCATTTGGCCTAGCTTGTACATAGAAAAATGGTAGACTTCAAAAATGATGCTTTTTTCCTTAATTTCTTTGATATCACAGCCATTGTGGACCCAATTCTTATCAGTTCCATTATAAAACACACAAGTCCAGTTATAGCCATCTTCAATGCTATCATAAATAGGCATTTCTAGTGTTACTGGGTAATCTTGACTGGAAAATGGGACATACTCTTCTGTTGATTTTGATAAGACATAGTCTATATAAGTTCCAGACTGAGCAAAGCTTAACACTGCAACGTCAGAATAATCATTTGAAGTGTTAAAATAGTCTACCTTGATATTCATAATATCTGTATCCAAATAGCTGAAATGAGATGGGAACGATACAGTTCTATTTTCTCCTAGAGAAATTGTTTTATTAGACATCGCACTGGGGAAGTTTCTATGCTTGAAAGTTTTGGTTTGAACTGTATTTTGAGATCCATCTAATGAGCCTTGTGTCACTAAATCCTGAACAGTAGCCGCAATCGTCCAAGTAGATAAGAAATTATCAGCAGCTATTATATAATCCTCCACACTTTTCCCTTCATAATCAGTAGAATTTCCATATAAAAGATACTCATCTACCAACCCCACAACTTTTTTCACATTTTCTTGTGTCGGTACAACACTCGGATTTGCCAAAAGAATCCCATTAAGCCAATCAAACACACTCTGATACATCTCAATACTCATTAATTCAGTCTGACTGGTCATCGCATATACAGAAGCCAGCACACTTTGCAATATATGATCATCAATCATATTATTTTCCACATAACTTTGTAAATCACTCCACATCTGAGAGAACAAAGCAGTATCAATTGTAGCTGACACACAAAATAGTGATATAGTAGAAGGCACATTATCAGAATCTATTATAATATTTTTCAAATATGCATCCATCAATGAAGAAGTCTGCAATAGTCTGCTGCTATATGGAGATGTGGTAATTTCACTTGAGTAATCTGCGCATGTTTTTAAGCTATCACATACATGGATAGTCAGAGTGTTTTTATTTGAAAATAGATAGGTATTTATATAGTTGGTTTCTGAGGTATAGCCAAGGACGTAGAGTTTATTATTCCAAGCATCAAGATATGTATATGTTAATGGGTAATCTGTTTCGTCTTTGTCATAACAGCCAGAAATTCCAAGTTTAAATGCAGTGATTAAGGCTGTTCCAGTGTCTGGAGATAATATGAAATCTCCTGAACAAGAGGCACCGAAATTAAGAGTAACAGGGAGTTGGGTGATGAATTTAAGGTTTGAAGAATCTATAGTGACTGTAAGAGTAAAAGTGTAGGTGGTGCCCTCTGATAAAGAATTTGCTGGGAATGAAACTGATGATAAGTAATTAGGGGAAATTGATATATCTGAATTTGATTTTTCTGACCATTTTACTTGAGCTGGAGCTGTAGAATTCACAAATGCTGAAAACTGGATGTTTTCTTGTGGGCTGAATTTTTGTAAACTCATAGTGATTTCAATAGAAATTTCAGTGTTTATATTCAAAATATTGATTTCTACCATTGCGCTTGCACTTCTCACATCTTTTTCAATAGTGCATATAATATCCCATAGCGCTCCTTTTATCATTTTGCTTGTAGGAATAGTCAAAGTTGCAGCAGTTTCGTTTACCAGCAATACTTCTCCATCACTTCCCAAACAGTCTGACTCATCCTCGCTATTCTGACAAATCCACTCATAATTCAAAATTCCAGTAGGATCATCAGGATCTTTTGAGCCAATTGCATTTATAGTATAATCTTCACTAGGAGAAATATCACCACTGGTTTTAGATAATTGAATAATTAGAGGCGATGAAGTAATTGTAATAGACACTTTTCCACTTCCAGTCAATGTAATGTTAGTATTCACTTGCGAAGCTGATGCAATAAAAATGTAAGGCCCTCCTATAGGTAAAATCATTTTAGGGATAGTTAATTTGTCTGCTTTTGCGTTTTTGAGGACTGCTTCATAGTTGACTGATGGATTTTTAGAAGTATCATAGCTCCATGTCCAAGAAATTGGGTTAGTAGTAAATGTTGAACAAAAAGAGCTGATTTTCGCTTTGAGAATTTTTGATGATGAAAACCACATAGAGACTGAATTTCCTTGGTCGAAAACAATGGACAAAGCACTTCCTATGTTTATAGTAGTAGATAATGAGGCTTGATTGGAATATCCCAAGAAGTTTGTGACATTAAGAGTTACAGTCAAAGTTGTTGATGCTGATGCAGGGAAATATGACATAGAGATGGATATAGAAGAAGTGTGTTGGGATATGATGAAATCGTTTAAGCTTTTATTTGATGGAGATATCTTAGCAGACCAGCTATAAGTTAGTGGTGATCCTAACCCCATTTGAGATCTTTCACCAGAATACACAATAGGATCGGTGCTGCAGCTTAAATAAAGAGTAGTTGGGCCACTTATAATGGCTACTGGAGAAGGTGTAGTCGTTGACTGAATAACAACAGAAAGTGGCTGATATAAAACTGTGCATATATCTGTAGTATCTTTAACAAGATATGTCCCATCAAGATAAATAGTTTGGCTTCTTAGCCCATAATAAGTCCCTAAAGCTACTTTTAGTGTCTTGGAATCTGCCCAGGAACAAATAGGACTGCTTCCAAGCAATGCATAAGTTGTCCCATCAAACACTTTGGTGCAGCTTGGATCTAATGAAATGTCAAGTTTCACATTGAAATATACATAAAGATAAGTCCATGTTGAACTGAAACTGGCTGATTTTATATCTGTTGGGGAAAGATATTTCTTGCAAAGCACACATTTGTTGTAGGAAAGGGCATATCCACTTTGACAGAGACAGGTTTTGGAAGAAATATCGTAAGAAGAGTTTTCAGTGCAAGAACAGGTTGCTCCTGAGAGTTCTGCATTTGTAATGCACTTAGAGCATTTGTTTCCATCGTCAATGTCACATTCTGTGCATAATTTATTGCAGTCTGCTTTACAGTAGGTTGATGTGCTGGTGCTTGTGAGGGTGAAACCAGTTTGGCAGTGGCAGAATTGGTCGGTTGAGTCTAGATATGCATTCTTTTTGCAGGTGTCGCATTTTGTGGCACTGGAGCATGATGCACAAGGATAAGGGCATTCAACACATACTTTTCCTGAAGGATATAAACCATCTAAACATGTGCATACTCCATTATTTATTGGATTTGTATTTGAAACACAAGAGGTACAAACGCTATCAGATAAGCAGGTTAAGCATAATCCAGAGCATGCTTTGCACTGGGAAAGCATTGTATTGAAATATTCATATTGAGAACAAGAGCAAACTCCTCTGGTAGCATCAAGAGTAGCGGTATCAAGACAAGAAGTGCAGAAAGTATCTGATGTACAAGATTTACAAGGAGCTTTGCAGTTGTGACAAGTCTTTGATGTTTTATGGAAATATTGAGTTTCGCCACAACTGCAAAGTCTTGTATTAGTATCATAGATCATTGTTGAGTCTATACAACTTGCACATGAAACTGAGTCTGAACAATTTCCACAAGTTTCTAAACAATTTTGACAAGATGAGCTTGCTGAATCGAAATAACGGTGAGAAGGACATACACAAGTTCCAGTCACAGAATTATATGCCATAGAAGAATCTCTACAACTAAGGCAAAATCCAGAATTCAAGCATTTTTTGCAGCTTCCTACACATGGTTGGCATGATTGAGCAGCCGAATCATAGTATTTTTCCTCCGGACAAGTACAAGTCCCAGAATTTTCATCATGAATCATTTCTGAGTCCACACAGCTCAAGCAAAAAGTAGAAGAAGAACAATCTTCACAAGGACTCAAGCATTCAGCACATTTTCCATTATCAAAATATTGATATATCTGGCAAGAACATGTTCCTTGTTGTGGGCTATAATTCATTGTGGAATCAATACAGTCTACACAGAATGTGGCAGATCCTGAACAAGTTAGGCAGGGGCTTGCACATAGGCTGCATTTTTGTAAATTCACATCATAAAATTGGCCAGATGGACAAGAACAAGTCCCTGAAACTGCATCTAAAATCATTGTGTCAGAGTTTATACAAGAATTACAAAATGTAGAACTATAGCAGCTAGAACAAGGAGGTAAACAGTCTTTGCATATATGATTTTCCAAGTATTTTCCAACAGGGCAGCTTGAAATTACACAGTCTAATCCATCAAAATAATATCCACTATTGCATTGGCTACATGAAACAGCATCAGTGCAAATCAAGCAATTTCCCATGCAAGACTGGCATAATTTCATATTATTATCATAATAAAGCGTTTCTTTACATTTGCAGTTCTGCATATTTGTTGGGTCTTGGACCATATTAACAATATCAATGCATTGGCTGCATCCATTTTCATTACAAAGAGAGCATAAAATTCCACATTTCTGACACTTTTCTCCATCATAATAAGCAGAATCAATACATTTACAGTTTCCTGGGCTTAGCAAGTCGATTTCTTGTAGACTTGTATCATTGCAAGCAGTGCAAATGCTTGCAGAATCACAGGCTGAGCACATAAATCCACATGGAAGACAATTGAGACCGTCAAAATAGTACATAGGAGGGCAACAAGTATCTAAGTTTATGATTGATACATCAAGATCCAGCCCAGAAGTGCAGGAATAGCATTCACCTGATATATCTTTGCATTCTGAACAGTTATCATGACATGACACACAATTTGAGCCATCATAGTACTGACCAGTGCTGCAACAAGAATCTGTTATTTTTATATCAATTTCTATTTCTTTATGACAAGATTTGCAGTTTCCAGTAAATTCATCACAGTCTGGACAATCTGATGGACAAGGAACGCATTCAATTCCATTGAAAAAGCTGCCAGAACTGCAGCAAGAGCTAGAAATATCTATAGATGCATCAATAATCAGTTCATTATTGCAAAGGACACAATTTCCAGATAAATTTTGGCAACTCAGACAATTGGAAGAGCAAGGACTGCATGCTGAGCCATCATAATAGGTATTTATAGGGCAGCAAGAATCAGGGCTTATAACATTTGCATCAATTGTTATCTCATTTTCACAGCTTGTGCAGAGCCCTGCTTCATCTAAGCAATCTTCGCAGTTTTGAGGGCATGGAAGACATGTTGATGAGGAAAAGTAAAATCCTCGTGAACAGCAAGATCCAGGGTCAAGAATTTCAGAATCAATAGTAATTTCAGAAGTGCAGACTTTGCAATCTGATCCACTATTACATTCCACACAATATTGAGAGCATTGATTGCAGCTTACCCCATCATACCAAAATCCTTTCTCACAGCAGTTTTCAGGACTTCCAATAACTGCATCAACTGTAATTTCTCCATTACAAACTTCGCAGTTTCCATTGAAATCTTTGCAGACCTCACAATTTGCAGGACAGTATTGGCAGCTTGCCCCATCATAATAACTACCTTCACCACAGCAATTTTCAGGAATAAATATTTCTGTATCAATTGTGATATCAGTTCCACATTGCTTGCAAGATGCACCATCCAAACATTCCAAACAATTTGGCGAGCAGGCAACGCAATTTTGGTTAAGATCTTCGAAAAATCCTGGAGGACAGCAAGAATCTGAGTTTCAGATTGATAGCTCAAGATCTAACTCTGAAGTGCAGGAATAGCATTCACCTGATATATCTTTGCATTCTGAACAGTTAATAGGGC
>CATKHM010000198.1:0-28786 GCA_949751825.1 Blepharisma undulans
TCAGGTGAAAACCAAAAAAGCTGTCTTACAATTAGTCGGAATTGTTTGCCTAATGGTCGCTTTGAAGTTTCATGAAAGCGTCATGTATACGCTGGAGCACGCAGTGCTCCACACAGGCAACATGTACCGAAAAGAAGACATCCAGACCACTGAGCTTTTTGCTCTACAAAAGCTTGGCTGAACACTATCGTTCCCTACATCTGCTGAATTGTCACGACAATTGTTATATGTTACTGGCGTCGAATATGATTTTTCAAAAATTCTTGATAGAAGTGATGCTTTTGCGATGATTTGTTATACGGATTATTATTTATCACAGTTTTCTGCATTAGTTATTGCAATTGTGAGTGTTATTTGTTCGCTGGAACAGCATGGACAAAATGGGTTCAGAAATCAGTGATTGAAGTTCTTGAATTCGAAAATTGAATTGGATGTGGCAGAATTGGATGAGTGCAAGAGGTCGCTGGTGAGGAAACTGTATAGAGAAACGCCTGATCCACATAGAAATAAACTGCAATGTTTACTGCAAGAGTCAATAATGAGCTTGGTGCAGACAATTAATCAGAGTTAAGACTGAAGGTCGTTAACTTATTTAATTTAAAATTAGAAGATTTATGAATCTTAATAGGATTTTTCGTTAGAAATGGGGAGGGGAAGGATTTAGGAGAGGTATGAAGAAGAGAAGAATAAGATGATGATATGTGAGAGAAATAAACAATAAAATTGGATTTTATTGTCTAGTTACTCTTTTTCAATTTCAAATGATGTGAGCAAGTGTACATTGAAAAAATTGAAAATTATGGAAAAGCAGATGAATAAATTGAAAACCTTATTGGCTTACAATTTTCTTGGAGTTTTAATTTCATCGCATTTACTTTCAGATTTATGAAATATAAGAGATATGCTCTTCAAGGCTGACTTGCAATTTTCTTGGCTTATATGTTGCTTGTTTTGATATGAGCTTGCAGTTTGAAATCTGTGAAATATGCATTAGCCAATTTTTTTCAATTACCTGCAGTTTTATCTTGATTTTTTGTATTTTTGAATTTTTTGTATTTATCTTATGTAAAAGAATTTTAAAATTTTGTAAACCTGAAGCCTGAATTGGGTCTTTTTTCATTGAGATCTAATTTCATTTAAACTTAAATAAGAAAATTTGACTATGTGATATACCAACAGAAATGCATTAAAGATTTGTCAGGTGATTCTTTAATTTTTTGACCTTCAGTAAGCAGACTGCAATGCTTGTGCACAGATTTAATTATTAATTGAAACAATAAAATGGACTATTGCACATCTTTAAGTTTGCTTTAATAAAGCATCCTATAGACTTACTTTTGCCTTATATATAAATAATTTCTTTTCTTTGAATCAAGCAGTTATAATTTGAGCTCATAATTAAAATTTTATGAATTTTTCTCTATTAAGAGATTTTAATTTCTTTCCAGCTTGCTTCCTCTCAATATTTTGCAGAAGCTTACACTTATTTTTCATATGCACAGCATTATATTAATATAAGTTTTTAATTCAAATATTGAGTAAACTGATTTTTTATTTTCAAATAACTCGCAAAAGATTGCATTAAAATTTCTGTGATATGTTATCATAAGCTTCCCACAATTTGAGTTGACTTTTTCAATATGAGTGAAACCTACGCAAAAACACATTACGAATCTTCTGAAAATTACTATTTTATTTCGTTTCATATAATCAAGTAGTTTTAATATCTCAAAACTGATACATTTGTATTATAAATGTTTATTAATAAGATTCCTTTTTATTTTGACAAACAAAGACAGTTGCTACTGATGACATTTTTACAGTACACGCTAACTGAATAACTCAACATTAGTAATAAATTTTTAGAGCGCATGAATATTGAAGAGAAATTGATTTTTTTAGAAGCTTTTAGCCGTATAAGAAGAGCAATGTGCAAATACTCCTCAAAATTTCAAAAAAGGAATAATAAAGTATTAACAAGGATTTCTTTACAAAAAGAAAAAACAACTGAGCCAGTTTACCTTATTGGCTCACATACAAATCCTCAATGAGAAGTAAAGATTCCTTTGACATATTCTTTAAAATATAAAGAATATTTTATTGAAATATGGCTTAGCCAAGGATCAGAATTTTTGCTGACTAAAAAGGGACATAAAATTTTAGTTAATGATTACCCACAAAAGAACAATATAAAAGGAAATTTGGTAAATTATGTAAAGTATGTAAGACACTCTGTCAATAATAAATCAGAAAATTTTCAGTTTCACAGCCATTGTATTTCTCAAGGTAAAAATCCAGAATGTAATGAAGATGCTTATTTTTCATCGAAATTTGCAATTGGCATTGCAGATGGAGTCGGAGGAATTCAAAAAGAATTCGGGATCTCAAGTTCAGCCTTTTCTCATGAATTAATGGAAAATTGCAAAATCATTTCAGAAAAGTATGAATCCGAGAAAAAAATTATTAATTGCTCTTTGAGGGCACAGAAAATTATTTCAGAATCTTATTCAAAAGTAATAAACGGAGGAAGTTCAACTTTTCTTCTGGCAATTTTACAAGGCTCTCATTTATGCATATCAAATCTGGGAGATTCTTCAGCAATAATTATCAGAAGAATCTGCGGTAAACTGAAAATTATTTTCAAAACTATCCCTATGCAACATTTTTTTAACTGTCCATATCAGCTTTCCAAAAATTTTTCAAATTTTCAAATTCTGACTTCCACTAAAAATATTGAAGAATTTCCAAAGGATATCTATTCAGATGAAATCTCCGATGCGGATAATTATAAAATTCGGGTCAAAAATAGCGATATTTTGATTGCTGGGACTGACGGATTATGAGACAATTTATTCCTTGAAGAAATTTTTGAAATCGTCAAAAATACTTATGAAGAAAATAAAAATGATATAAAAAATGCAGCAGAAAGGTTAGTTTCTGAAGCAAAGAAAAGAATGAGCAAGAAGAATGCCACACCATTTAGCTTAGAAAGCTCTAAACATACAGGGAAATGTTTTATTGGAGGAAAGCGAGATGACATAACTGTTATTGTTGCCAGCATAAATGGGGCAGAAAGCAATTAAATTAAAATTTAACAAAATATTGATAAAATTTGTTTTATTTTAAATAATATCAGCAATTTTGTTATAAGCTAGAGAATTTATTTCTATATTTGCAATAATTTTAAAGCATTCATTTCTGGTACTTAATTTTGACACATGAGTCAATAAAATATTGTATCTTTATCTCTCATTAATATCATATCAAGAATTTTTGCTTCATATAATCATATGAGAATGTATTATTTATGAAGCTTGATTTTGAAATCCCTAATTTTCTTGAATAAGACATACTTTTCTAATAAAGAACCATTAATACGGCGCCAGGAAAATTTTAACTTATTTAATCAAAGCATCATTTATTAAAAATTACCATACTTTATATCTATTCAAAAATTAATTTTTAAAATATATTAAATACCAAATAATTTTAATGATATAACATTAATAATTAAAATTAATTTGGCAATCCAATAATTCATTTCTTTGAATTGGACTTTTCTTAATTTCATCTGCAAATGGATTTATTTCTTTGATTTCTCCTAAATTTAACTCATTTTCAGAAAGCCAAGGATGACTCAAGAGATTTCTCGCTGTTTCTCTATAATTTTGATCTTTATGAAGAAGACTAGACACAAAAGACAAGCAATTCCTTGAGACATTATTCCATACAAACTCTTGAAAAGCTATATTGCAATTTTTATTTTTTAATAAAATTTCATGGGCTGTCTTTGCTCCAAAAGGCATCATTCCAGTAACCAAAATAAACAGGACCACTCCTGCACTGAATAGATCAGCTTTGGTACCATATGGGATTTCATTTAATATTTCTGGCGCAATGTAGCCTGGAGACCCACACTTTCTATGAAGAAGTCCAGTGAATTCTTCTGATAGCCCAAAATCAGCTAATTTAAAGTCGTAATCGTTATCTTCAGAGACCATTAAAATGTTTTCAAGCTTGATGTCTCTGTGAGCAATATTTAATGAATCTAGATAACTTAGCACACTCATAAGTCTGTAGCTAAGCTTCAGTACTGCTTCTTCGGTAAATCTTTTTCTTTTGATTATTCTTGTATAAAGATCTCCTCCATCTGCATAGTCTACGACTAGGTAAATATAAGTTTCACTCTCGTAAACTCTATGAAGTTTTAAGATATTTGGGTGATTGCATTTTCTCATTATTTTGATTTCACTGATTATATTGCTGAGAAAAACTGAATTTTTAGCCATATTATGTTTTGAAATAACTTTAATGGCATAATTTTTGTTGTCACGAATGCCCTCTGCAAGAAAAATCTCAGATATAATTAATTTTGCCTAAAATTATGCTCCAAACATATTATCTCTATTAATACTTTTTTGAATTTCATTTTAAATATTTTTCTCGCTAACTGCCTGAAAAAAGTCAGCAGATTGACCCTTGCCAATTTGCTTTAAAAAATAATAGTCACTTTCAATATCTGTCATTATGCAAAATGCAGATAATTTTTCCATCCAAATCTCCAAGCTTTTTGCATCAGGCGTATAAAAATCTTTCATATCGCCTAATCTGAAACCATGTCTGATTTCATTTCCATTTTCTTCAATAAAAGGCTCCATAATTTTCCACTCAAGAGGAACCATTTTTTGCTGAGTTGGACTTGATTTTATTAAAAATTTTGGAATCAGACTATAGTTCTCTTCAACAAGCACTTTTGACTTTGCTGCTTTGCATAGAGAACCTCTATAAATCTCAATTGCCTCGTTTTGGGCATTTGGCATTCAAAATTTATAAGTCCCTTGGAGCTGATTATCAATATTTGCGAATATTGAGTTCATAATATTATAATTATCAAAAGAATTTCAGTTGCAAAAGCTTATGCACTGTCAGAAAATGGTAAAATAAAAAATCACCCATTTTAATCTTAAGAATATATACGATTCCTTTGGCAGTGAAATTTATTTATTTTTATTGCTTTGACTTTCTGGAAAAATTGGAAATCCATAAATTGGCTTTGCTTTAAATATATTTAAAAGATAAAATAGTTTTGGAAAATTAGAGAAATCAAATCAAATTTATTAAACGTGGTATCTTTAAGGCTTAAAATATTTTTGCTGAAAATCCTTATCCTGAAATAGATATTGGAAAAGCACAAACTCGAAAATAAAGTTGTTTCACATTTTCTTTCTAAAATTGCGAAATAGAAAAATCTGGAATTTCGTTTAATTTCAAAAATGGCTAAAAAATAAAATCTGAAATATAGCTGATAGTGGATATTGATTTCTTAAATTTTTTAAGGTATATATAGCATCTGATTTGCAACAGTAAGCTATTTCTATCTACTCTTCTTTAAAATAGTGATATCTTTTATAATTTGTTTTAATTATAAAGTCTCAGAATTTAAGAAAATTTTTGCAAAATATTGTTTTGGTCTGCTTTATATGGAAATAGTTAATGAAGAAGATAAAAAAATTATATAACTTTTAAAAGGGTTATAAGCTGCTTTTACAAATTATCATATTGAAAACTCAATACTTAACAAATGCATATACATAATTTGATTTAAATTGCTAAATTTTAAAATACTTTTGAGATATATAGTTATCAGCAAATATCAATTAAATAATTTGAGATTCATTTTGGTTTTAATTCACAATATATTCATATTTTTTTTAAACTTTCTTCCTTTGTGTCAGCAAGGAAGTTTTTTAATAGCTCTCGAAGGGTTTAACATATTTTTAAGAGGGATCTAGAAAACTTTTCTAAGGTGCATTTAATATTTTTACCTAAAACCAAGCAGATAAATAATAAACCATCATATAGAAAAACTTAATTAGATAATTGAATAAAAAATCAATATATTTGCAATACATATTTAACCAAAATAATAATTCAATTACCTAGATAAATTAATATTTAATTCTTTTTCTGATTTCATCATTGCAAAAATTGATATCTCTGGCTTCTTCTAATTTAGACTAGAATTATTTAAATTAAATGAACTGATGTGGACTCGTGAGTTGATCCAATAATCATTAAAATTGCATTATAGGGTTATCCTCTGGCAAAAGGGTTATTAATCAACACGCGAAATTTCCTTTCTGCATAGAGCCATTGATTGAATTACCCTAGGTCTTTTTCCCATACTCGCTGCACCGCAATGTCTAAATTTCTTCATTATATACAATTTCAACCTAAAATATGTCTCTGATGGATCATGGAGTAGGCCAAATGCGCTTCGCCCACAATCTTAAGCTATCATTTTTGGGTAAAACTGGCAGCAAATGTTGTATGAGAAGACTACCAGCGCAAAACTATTCGTGGAGCAGAAGACTAATCCTAATGACCCACTAAAATTTATCTATTTAGACTTGCTTTCAATAAACCATGGATGTCTCAAAAGATCACTTGCTCTAGTTCTAAAATTTTGATCTCTTTGAAGAAGATTAGACACAAAAGATAAGCAGTTTTTTGTAACATTTTTCCAAATAAACTCGTAAAAGGCTATATTGCAGTTTTTATTTTTTAATAATTTTTCATGAGCGCTCTTTCCTCCAAAAGGCATTTTTCCAGTGATCAAAATAAACAGGACAACTCCTGCACTGAATAAATCTGCTTTGGTGCCATATGGAATTCCATTTATTATTTCAGGCGCAATATAGCCTGGAGACCCACACTTTTTATGAAGAAATCCAGTGACTTCTTCTGCAAGCCCAAAATCGGCCAATTTGAAATCATAGACATTATCAGAGAACATTAAAATGTTTTCAAGTTTTATGTCTCTGTGAACAATATTTAATGAGTCAAGATAACTTAGCACACTCATAAGTCTGTAGCTAAGCTTTACTAATGCTTCTTCGGTAAATCGCTTTCTTTTGATTATTCTTTTAAAAAGATCTCCTCCCTCTGCATAGTCTACGACTAGGTAAATATAAGTGTCGCTTTCATAAACTCGATGCAATTTTACTATATTTGGGTGATTGCATTTTCTCATAATTTTAATTTCATTTATCAAATTGCTGATCATTTCTTGATTTTCCGCTATATTCATTTTAAGCATAGCTTTAACAGCATATTTTTTGTTATCTTTAATGCCTTCTGCAAGATAAATTATTGAAGATTGGCCACTTCCAATAATTTCTATAAATTCATAGTCGTTTTGAATATCAGTCATAATGCACAAATTAGACAATTTTTCAGTCCAATTTTCAAAGTTTTCAATATCAGCCACATAAAATTCTTTCATACAGCCAATATGTCCTAATCTGAAACCATATCTAATATCATTTTCATTTACTTTAATAATTCTCTGCATAATATTCCACTCAAGAGGAACCATTTTTTTGGCTGTTAAATTTATTTTTGTTAAAAATTTTGAAGTCAAACTGTAATTTCCTTCTGTAAGTGTGTTTTGTTCTGTTGCTTTATATAAATTGCCAACATAAATCTCGATTTCTTCATTTTTAGAGCTTGGAATCCAAAATTTATAGGACCCTTGTGAGATACTATTGATTTTTTCGAATACTGAATTCATTATTTATAAGAATCAACTGATTATATTGGTTAGTAATTCAGAAAATGGTAAAAAATCATATAAAATATTCTTAAAAGGTCAAAGCGAATATGAAACAGTTTTTTAATTTTTTTGATTAAATTAAGATGAAATATACTTAAAAAGTATCAAGAAATAATTTCTTTCAAGATTTGGCGTTATTTTACGATATAGAATTTCCAGAAATTCCATTACTTATTATTTTTTAAAATGACTAATATGCTAATTTTTCAAAATGGAATCAATCCTAAATTTCTATTGGGAGTTTCCAGAATTAATGCTCAATATTTGGATATTACTTTATATTTAAAATAGACCAAAATATAAGCCTCTTTGAAAATTTGAGGTTTATTTATCACACAAATACCTTCCCAAGTGTGACCATAAAAGATTTCAATACCTAAAACTTAATTCTTTATTTGCATTATTAAATCTTATCTATTATTATTTGTATTTGCTTAAAAGTTATTATCTATTTGTTTCATCTAGTTATAATACTCTGTTTAATGCAGATTCAGCCAATATATTAGCAATTTCTCTCTTTCGAAATTTTGATCTTTTCTAGAACTTATTCCAGTCCACCCTCGATTGAGTCTATTTAGACAAAGTGCACAATGATATCAAATTATAATAAATTATAATCAAAAACCAGCTTTTTTGCTACATGAATAAAGGAATACTGTTCTCGAAATTCTTAAATTTCCTATAAGATCAATTATGAATAAAAATGGTTTTGAACAGTAAAAGTTTTGACAGGGACTCTCTTTCCTTAAAATATTTTAATTCAAGAAAGGAAAATTGGTTTGCAAGAGTAGAAAATTTCATGATTGAATCATTGCTGGTTTTCTTTAAGCTCATTTATAGCGAAAAAACAAAAAGAAAAAATCAGATCGTAATGGAAGTAATCATAAGTTTTGTAAATTTTGTGCAAATTATGCTACTGCTTTGGTATCCTGATACAAATATCAAATATTGAAATAAATTGGAAATTTATTGAAAATGTTTCAGCTATTTCAGTTTTGATACATGAGTTTCTGATTCTGGGCTCTATTTTTCAGTATTTTTACTATTAGTCATTGCTCTGTGAGGCAGCATTTTTTACATTGTTATTTTCAGTGCATTTATTAGCTACTCATGAAAAATACCAAAAATATTTTTGAAACTTCCTCGTTTTATTTGTGGGTTTTTATTTTCTGTTGGGTATATTCCTTCACTTATGATATTATTGGTCACTGCCGAATATTCATATTTAGCAAATCAAGACGATCCAGTGTACTCTTCATTATCTAAAAACAGTTTTTATTTAGGATTGTGAGGCTCAATTTTGGCCTTTTCTTCAACAATTCTGATGCTTTTTCTGGGTATCATTTATGAGCTATTCACAGCAGATATTCGGCATTCTTTCTCAAAATCTAATATAAAAGCTAGGGCGGATTCAAATTCAGATATAGCTCAATTATTTGCAAAATTTATCATTGTAGTTATATACGTATTTTATGGTTATTATCATTTTATTTGACATGTATGATTTTTATTTGTTTTATCCTTGGCTTTTTCATATTTAATTTATGAAGCTAGACCCTATTTCAACCCAATCCTAAATGCTATTAAAATCATGCAATTTATAATTGTAGCTTTATTTTCTTTATGTTTACTAGGTGGAATTGCAATGAATAATGCAGGGATAATCTTTATTCTTACTCTTTTATCCTTTGCCAATGACTTAAATAAGCTCAATTAATTTTGGAAAAGATAATTTATTGATAGGATTTTGAAAAACATTATAAATGATTTTTTCTGATAGTAATTTTACAGATTGCGATAAGTTCTTGGTTATTTTATATATATTTTTGTTTCTATGAATTTCTAAAAATTAAAATCCTTGAATGCTTTTTTTTGATAAAATGTTGCTTAAAGTTTTTTTGTTAATATTAACATGTGATATAAATTATAGATGATGCATGCATTAATATTATAAATAAATTAAATTTTATAGCAGCGTATAATCAGCGATATCTCTTATAGCAATAAAATAATATTTTAAAAAAATCTAAATAATTTGCACAGCATTTGCATAATCCCAGTATCTGGAGTGCTCATTTTTCGAAAAATTCTTATATCTCTTGAAAATCCAGAAAAAAGCCATATGACTCTAAATCAGCATGCCTTTGAGCTTCAAATTCGTAAGCTCTTATTGGATTCCTCCCCAACCAACAGCAATGAAATTATCCAAAACTATACAAAAATTTACAATATCCCTATGTTCAGACGTGATAAATTACTTGTTGCCTGAGAAGTTAATTATTTTTTGTATACCTTAAAAGATATCAGACTTGCAAAAATAAGATTTGCTAGAATAAAAAGTGTACTGCCAAATCTTGAAGGAGAAATACAATCCTCAAGAATAGAAAAATGGATGAGAAAAAATCCAGGCACTGACCAAATCGCAAATAATTTTTTAGTTTATTTAATTGACTTAGAAATCGCGAAAAATGAAGATGAGTCTTTATGCAGGTATTTACTTGAGCTTTGAAATGAAATTTTTTCAAAAAATTTGAAATTAAATAAGCTGGAAAATTTATCAAAAAAAGTATATGACGAAATCAAGACAGTTGAAAATTTTTATGATAAAATTCTTCATTCAAATCATGCAAATGCTTACGAGCTATATGGGAGTCTTCTGCAAAATATATTGCAGCAATTTAATAAAGGAAGAAAGCTGCTACACAAAGCGTTTCAATTAAAAAGTGAAGAAGAAATCATGGTGTATGAAAATTCTATTACAACATTTGAAGAAAATTCTGGAATTATGCTTGTTTCTGCTTGCAAAAATAATTTCGCAACAATTTTGTATGCTAATAAAATAGCTATACGTATATTGAAAGAAACCTCTACAAATATAATAGAAAATAAAATTTATCAATATATACCAGAGCCTTATAGTGATTTTCATGCTGAAAAAATGAAAAATTTTATTGACACATGTTCAGACCCTCAATTAGAAAAACAAGATTCCCTGTTTATTATGGATCATAAAGGCTATATAAATGAATGCAGATTTTTAATAAGACTAACAGCTCTTGGTGGTAAATTATATTATATGGTTTCTATGCTAAATATAGATAAAAACAGAGAAGTGGCTTTAATTAACAAAAAAGGAATGATATACAGCTATTCTGAAAATTTTCATCATGTGCTAAATATAGAAAAAATAAATTTCAAATATCAATATATAAATGAAATAATTCCAGAAATCAATTTGTCTCAAATGGTTTTGTTTAAACCTAAATTAATTCAACGTGGAAATAAAAAGATAGCAGCTATTTATTGCATAAAATCCTTTAGACATACGGAAATCCCTTATATTCTTCTGGTTCATGATTTTGATGAAATAAAATCTTGGACTAATGGAGAAACTTATGAACAATTAAAATATGCTGATTGTCTGCCAGTCCTAACTAGGAGTGAAAATAATCTGGATCTGAAAAGAATGTCTAAGTCTATATCAAGCAAACAAGATTTAAACGAGTTGCTTAGTCATTCAAATCGCAACTTAACAACTATTGAAGAGAGTGGATCAGATGTGGAAAATTCATTTATAGATTTATTACAAAATGAAGAAAATAGCACAAATCATAATCAAAACTCAGCTACCAACAGCTCATCTTCTCATGACAATAACTGTAATTTCTATTCAGATAAAGGATCTCTCATTATATCAAAATCCCAAAAATCTTTAAAAATATTTAAAGTGGCATTATTTTTATCAGTAAAATTCACATAGATTTTATCAATATCAATTTTTGATATAGCAATTTCAGTTTATATAGTAAAATCTGTCAGTCAAAACAAAGCATCCGAATACGTTAATACTTTAGGCAAAATCTTATACAATATGGCAGCATCTGCACAATACGCTAGAACTATTGATTTCTGTATAAAATATGATAAAATTGAAACTAATAGCTATATAGAATTATTACAGGATTCTATAGCTGATTTTGTTGCTTCTCAAAACTATTTGTTAGGAAATCACGATTCAGGAAGTTATTGTGATATGTCAAAAATTCAAATAAATAATTTTTTATATGATTGGGATTTTTCAGAGAGTCCAAACGTATTTGAAAAAAATTTAAATGATGAAATCAAGCTTTTTATAGACCATGTAAGGTATATTTAGTCAGAAAAGCTAATTGATAAAGTAAGTAAATCTGAGAATTATACTGAAAGTTTGCAGTTTTTAATTGCAAATGGTCTTGGAAATACGTTTAAGAATACAAATTCATCGTTATATGATCTTGCTGATTGCCAAATAAATCAAATTAATGTGCTAAATTATAGAGTCAATATTTTGGTAATTATCCAGTCTGTTTATTCAGGAATTTGCATTATTGTGCTTACTGTAATAATACACTTTATAAGTAATCACTATAGCCTATTATGAAATTTTATTATGCAAATTTCAAGATCTGCATATTTTGAACTAATAGCTTCATGTCTAGACAGACTCTCTTCAGTTCATGGGACAGATTTTGATCAAGCACATAAGTATATAATGAAAAAAGAAGCCTACAAACCAGAATTCATCACATTTAATGTGTATTTAAGATACTTTTTTCGTCTTATTATTTTATTTGCATTTACAATTGGATATTATGTATGCGTTCACTTATATATATACCCAATATGCGAAAAATATCTTTCTGAACGGCCAAATTTATTAACTGCATATATTAGCAGAAGAGCTCTTATTCCTGCCATTGGATTTTGGGCTAGGGAAGCTGGCCTCCAACATTATAATCACCAGCATTTGTCTCCTAATTTCTTTTCAAATCCTGAAAAAGAGCTAAATAAAGCTATCAGCTTATTTACTTATGAAAACGAAAAATTGTTCCATTTAATGGAATATATGTCCCCACAGCTCAAATCGAATTTATTTGTGCAAAAAAACAATTCTAATCCAGGATTTCACTATGGCTCATTTTGATACACAAATATACTGTTTTTCGATGTCCATGAGCTCCATCAAAATAATGAAAATTTTTATGAAGACGCAGAAAATCTAACTAATCATCTGAATCAACTCCAACAAGCAATGGTAGGAAATTTCGACATTATTGATAAGACTTCCCAAGATATGATTTTAGAAAAGTCAAATTTTATTTCATATGCATCAATTTTTTATGTGATTTCAATAGTGATTTTTTATCTTATTTATTATTTGCCGTATATTAAATATGAGATGAAAAGACTATCGAAGCTTCAGATGATAATTTTCATTGTGCCAACTACAATAAAGCCTGAAAAATCATTTTAATGAGTTTTTATGACAAAAATAAATAAGTATAAGATTTAATCTGTTTTTACTGTGTTTTAAGGCTTCATAATTTTTTTATTGAGTAAGATTTTTCTTATTCTGTAATCAAGCAAATTAGTACTAATAAAAGGGCGTTGACTTTCTTATATTTTTAAATCACAGATTTAACTGCAATTTATAGTTATTAAAGCTTTATTAAAGAAAAATCTGTCCAAGCAGATTTTTGTCATTTGGTTCTTTAAATACAACTATCTTATTTGTGATTATTTTCAAGAGAGGTAATTCTTAATCACTCTTACATCTTAAATTCAAAATATGATGATTTTCAATATTAATTATGAAGTTATATTTTTGCTGCCTCAAGATCTTCAATATTTTATTTTAACCAAAAATTATTTGTCCATTTAATCGTGATATGATTATTACATCTCCTTGTTCATATCAGCTCTTCTTGAGAATGGACTATAATTTTAATCAATATAATTATAAATTAATATCAAATAATTCATTTATTTGAATTAGATTTTCTTGATTTCATCTGCGAATGGATTTATTTTTCTGATTTCTTCTAAATTATATTCATTTTCAGAAAACCAAGGATGCCTTAAGAGATTTATAGCAGCTGTTCTAAAGCCTTGATCTCTTTGCAAAAGATTAGCCACAAAAGATAAACAGCTCCTTGTAACATTCTTCCAAATAAACTCGTTAAAGGCTATATTACAGTTTTTATTTTTTAATAAAATATCACGCGCTGTCTTTCCTCCAAAAGGCATTTTCCCAGTAACCAAAATAAATAGAACACATCCAGCACTGAATAAATCAGCTTTGGTGCCATATGGAATTCCATTTATTATTTCAGGCGCAATATAGCCTGGAGACCCACACTTTTTATGAAGAAATCCAGTGACTTCTTCTGCAAGCCCAAAATCAGCCAATTTGAAGTCGCAATCGTTATCTTCAGAGACCATCAAAATGTTTTCAAGTTTGATGTCTCTATGAGCAATATTTAATGAATCTAGGTAACTCAGCACACTTATGAGTTTGTAGCTAAGCTTTACTAATGCTTCTTCAGTAAATCTTTTTCGTTTGATTATTCTTGTATAAAGATCTCCTCCCTCTGCGTATTCTAGGACTAAATAAATATGATTTCCACTCTCGTAAACTCTATGAAGCTTTAATATATTTGGATGATTGCATTTTCTCATGATTTTGATTTCACTGATCAAGTTACTCAAAACTTCTGGATTTTCAGCTATATTAGTTTTTAATATAGCTTTAATAGCATATTTTTTGCTATCATTAATGCTTTCTGCAAGAAAAATTTCAGCAGATTGACCTTTGCCAATCGGTTTTAAAAAATAATAGTCGTTTTCAATGTCTGTCATTATGCAAAATGCAGACAATTTTTCCATCCAAATCTCCAAGCATTTTCCATCAGAGACATAAAAGTCTTTCATATGGCCTATATGGCCTAATTTGAAACCATATCTTCTGTCATTTCCATTTTCTTCAATAAAAGGTTCCATAATTTTTCACTCAAGAGGAATCATTTTTTGCTGAGTTGGACTTGATTTTATTAAAAATTTTGAAGTCAGGCTGTAGATTTCTTCTACAAGCATTTTTGACTTAGTTGCTTTGCATAAAGGACCTCTATAAATTTCAATTCCTTCATTTTGGAAATTTGGAATCCAAAATTTATAAGTCCCTTGGATCTGGCTGTCAATGTTTTCGAATATTGATATCATAATATTATAAATTATCAAAAGAAAATAAAGTTGTATAAGCTTGAGTAATGTCAGAAAATGGTAAAATAAAAAATCAAATTTTTGAATTATCACAATAAAGAGAGATTTTTTGATAGTTGAATCAATTATTTGATATTTTTATGTTGCAAGCTTTCATTTCAATAAGATTGAAATTCTTTTGAGATCTAATTAGTTTAATTTTGAATATTTTCGAAGAAAATAAAAAAGCATAATAAAATAAATAGTTTTCAACAAAAGTATATTTGAATTTAATTTAATTTTTTAAGCTAAATTCTTTTCTATGAAATAGAGTTTTGCAAGCCTACAAACTTAAAATAAATATATTTCATAGTTACGTCTGAATATTTTGATATAGAATTTTCTGGAATTTCGTTTTACTCTTAAAAATGGAATAAAAAATAAAGTCTAAGTTTTAGCTTGATGATTAATTTTTGATTTTCTTAGCTCTGGTAAATATTTTTATTTGCTATAAAGCATCTAAATTATAATAGTAAGTTATTTACATATGCTCTTCTATAAAATATTGACAAATATTATAGTCTGTTTTAATTATAAAGCAAAAATTTGAGGAGAAGCCAATAAAAAATTATTTTAGTCAGCTTATTGTGAATTTTTCTCATAAAAATAGTAAAAAATTATATAATTTATAAAAGGGATATGAATTGCTTTATAACAAAGTGCCATCTTAATAATCCAAAACTATCATAAAGGCATGCATATAATTTTATCTAAATTATCCTTTCAAAATACTTTTAAAGTCAAAAGTAGTTATTATATATAAATTAAATAGTGTATGATTTTAATTGATAATATATTCTTTTATTAAAAATATAATATTTTGGAAAGCAATTGTATAGATTCTTTAAGATTTGATTTTGGAATGTGATATTAAGAAAATTCAGCTTAAATTAACATTCATAAGATCAAACATATAAAATCCATTATTTCCAAGGATATATTGAAATATTCATTATGGATTGCTTATCAATATATTATTAGAATTTTAAAAATTCCTTCCTAGAAAATATTACAAATATCTATTATAATAATATGATTATAAAGAAATTATTATTAACAATAAAAATTTCTTAATTGCCAGGAGTATTTTAATCAAAAAGTTCTCTATTATTATATCAGAAATTTTCTGAACTTAAATGCACTATTAGACAACTTTTATTTATATAACTTTATTTATACTTTTTCTTGATTTTTAAGTTTCTTTTTCTCTTCCGATTTATTTACATGATTTTCTGCTATTTTATCCAATTTTAAGCCGCTTCCCGACAACCATGGATGTGTAAGCATACCTTTTGCACTGCCTCTAAAATTCGGATCTTTTTGAAGAAGTCTATTAACAAAACTCAAGCAATTTTGTGGCAAATAATCTCAAAAGCTTTCACTGAAATTTATTCTGCAGTCTTTATTTTTGCTTAATATCTCTTGAGGAGTCTTCCCTATGAAAGGCATTTTCCCAGTGAATAATATATAAAGAACAACTCCAAAGCTGAAAATATCTACCTTTGTTCCATATGAAACTCCTTGGAGTATTTCTGGAGCAATGTACCCAGGAGACCCACACCTTTTGTAAAAAGGCCCTTTTACTTCTTCTGATAGCCCAAAATCAGCAAGCTTAAACTCATAGTCATTTTCTTCAGAAATCATCAGGATATTTTCAAGTTTAATATCTCTATGAACAATATTTATAGAATCGAGATATTCTAATACCCCCATAAATTTGTAGCTTAATTGCAATATTGCTTCTTCATCAATGCTTTTTCTTTTAAGAACTCTATTAAATAAATCTCCCCCTTCTGCGTAATCCATAACTAAATAAACATGAGTTTCGCTTTCATAGACTCTGTGCAGTTTTACTATGTTTGGATGATTGCATTTTCTCATATTTTTTATTTCATTGAGTAAAGAATCAATGTATATTGGATTTTCCCAAAGATGAGCTTTTTTGATTATTTTTATCGCGAATTTTTCCATGTCTTCAACTCTTTCTGCAAGGAAAATTTTGCCCGATCTGCCTTTTCCAACTGGTTTTATGAAGTAGTAATCATCTTCTATATCTGTCATTATACAGATTCCGGATAATTTTTCTAGCCAAGTCTCCAGGGATTCAGAGTCAGGAACGTAAAAATCTCTGAAATTCCCTTTATGGCCTAGTCTGAAACCATAACGGACTTCTGTTTCATTTTCTTCAATAAAAGGGTCAATAATTTTCCATTCAAGTGGAACCATTTTATGGTGACCTGACTTATTTTTTATTAGAAATTTGTCTGTCAAGGTAGCAAGTATCTTCTTAAGAGAATTTGGTTTGGTAAGCTCATATAGATGACTAGTAAAAATTTCATTTGTATAGCTTTCTTCATAATATTCCCAAAACTTCGAAATTTTTTGAATTTGCCCGTCAGCGTTTCCGAAGACTGAATTCATTATTTATTAGCCTATAAAAAATACTGACGATTTTAGTTGATTAACTACTAAATATGGCTTAAAATAGCATCAGCTTTCCAAAAGCGACCTTATTAATCGAAAATCAACAAAGAAATTAATTTTCTTATGCCTTTTAATTGGCAGCTCTTGTAATTTCTATGGCCAATTTAAATTATCATAAAATAATAATATCACTTTCAGAAAATTTTTCTTAAAAAATTAGGAGATAAAATGCTAAAACTCATAAAAGAAGTCACTGTTCTCATATTTCAAAGACTTTTAATTTTCTGGAAGTTAAAGAATACGACGCCTTCATCCATTTTATTAAGTCAACATGCTATTTTGTTAGATTATTCGATAAAATGAAGAGACTAACTTAATATCAAAATCCAGTAATATGTGAAGCTTGATATTTTCGGTTGATTTTTGAAATAGTAAAGTTCAGTTTTTTATGTATTTATTATGATAAATATCAAGTTTATATGATTTTCAATTAATTTCGCTTTTTAATTATTTTTAAACGGGCTTTATTATTCTTATATATGCAGCTTGTTGAAAGAATTTCAATCAATAAGCTATCAAAATTTGATTAATATTTTACATTAAATATTATAATTTTACTATTTATTAAATTTTCTTCAAATTTTTGTTCATTTTTGTATTTCATTATTATGAGAATTTAAGATGCTGATTTTTTCGATATTGAATTAATTTTTAAGAAACTATGAATGACTTGAAGAATTTCTTATAAAAAATTTAAATTTTTTAATTTTTAAGAAAAATATTATGGATCATTTTCTCTCTCTATTTCCTTCTAAAAGGCCTTTTAACAGAGATTAAAATAAATAAAACGGTTTGAGTATTGTCATATGGAATTCCATTTATCATTTAAATGTAATATAGCCTTACGATCCATATTTTTACGAAGAAGTTCCAAACTCTTCAGATAGCCCAAAGTGAGCTGATTTGTTGCGATAATCATTTTCTTTAGAAATCATCAAAACATTTGAAATTTAATACTTTTATGAGTGATATTTATTAATTTTTAATAGATGAGCACGCATAATACTTTATTTGAGTTCTTTTCTTTTAAAAACATTTTGCATGATCTATGAATTGGAAAATTCAACATTTGCATGCTTATTTGGTGGTCACATTTTCCAACAAGTTTCATTTAGTTGATCAAATTAATTATAATTTCTAGATTTTCTGATATATAAGGTTTTAACATAGCTTTAGCAGCATAATTAATTGTTATTATTAATGCTTTTTGCAATAAATGTTTGATCAAGTTTGACTCTTGCAAATTGATTCTTTAATATATTAATCATTCTCAATTCAGGCTATTGCACACAAGAAATATAATTTTTAATTCAATATATTAGATAAATTCTATCTCTGGCAAGTATATCCTTCCCATCAAAAAATAAAGACTTTTTAAAGGTATTATGTGAAAAATTTATTCATTCAAGAGATCTTTGTGATTTTTGAAAGCGCTTATGAAGAAATAAAAATGATATAAAAAATTCAGCACAAGTGCTGGTTTCTCAAAAAATGCAATTAGGAGGGAAGCCATATATTTTAGCATGAAAAGCTTCAAGCATGCAGAGAGTTTTTATTATAGGAAAGCAAGATAAAAAATTGGCAAAATATATAATTTTTAATTTATTATATCATGCTTGGTACTAATCTAAAAATATAATCATTTATTTCTTCAAACTAAATTTTTTTCTGAATTCCATCTGAAGGTGGATTATTTTTTCTGATTTCTTCTAAATTCAATTCATTTTCAATAAACCAAGGATGGCTTAAGAGATTTCTTGCAGCTGTTCTAAAGCCTTGATTTCTTTGAAGAAGATTAGACACAAAAGATAAGCAACTCCTTGTGACATTCTTCCAAATACACTCGTGAAAGGCTATATTACAGTTTTTATTTTTTAATAAAATATCACGAGCTGTTTTTCCTCCAAACGGCATTCTCCCAGCAACTAAAATAAACAGTACAACTCCTGCACTGAATAAATCTGCTTTGGTATCATATGGAATTCCATTTATTATTTCAGGTGCAATGTAGCCTGGAGACCCACACTTTTTATGAAGAAATCCAGTGACTTCTTCTGCAAGCCCAAAATCGGCCAATTTAAAGTCGCAATCGTTATCTTCTGAGACCATCAAAATGTTTTCAAGCTTTATGTCTCTGTGAGCAATATTTAATGAATCTAGATAACTTAGCACACTCATGAGTTTGTAGCTAAGCTTTACTAATGCTTCTTCAGAAAATCTTTTTCTTTTGATTATTCTTGTGAAAAGATCTCCTCCCTCAGCGTATTCTAAGACTAAATAAACATGGGTTCCACTCTCGTAAACTCTATGAAGTTTTAATATATTTGGATGATTGCATTTTCTCATTATTTTGATTTCATTTATTAAATTGCTTAAAATTTCTGGATTTTCAGCAAAATTATTTTTCAGCATAGCTTTAATCGCATATTTTCTGCTGTCATTAATGCCTTGCGCAAGAAAAATCACAGCAGATTGGCCCTTGCCAATTGGTTTCAAAAAATAGTAGTCACTCTCAATGTCTGTCATTATACAGAATGCAGACAATTTTTCCATCCAAATCTCCAAACATTCTACGTGATCCACATAAAAATCTTTCATATGGCCTATATGGCCTAATCTGAAACCATATCTAGCATCTTTTCCGTTTTCTTCAATAAAAGGTTCCATAATTTTTCACTCAAGAGGAACCATTTTTTGTTTAGTTGGACTTGATTTTATCAAAAATTTTGGAGTGAGACTGTAATTGCCTTCTGCAAGCATTTTTGAATTTGCTACAGTGCACAAATGGCCTGTATGAATTTCAATTGCGACGTTTTCACCATGTGGCATTCAAAATTTATAAGTCCCTTGGATTTGGCTGTCAATATTTTCGAATATTGAGTTAATCATATTATAAATTATCAAATAATTTCTTGTTGAAAAGTATAAGGAATGTCAGAAAATGGTAAATAAAGCATAAACAGATAGAAATTTTTAGTATATAATTTTGAATAAATTGGTAACTGAAGTATATAATGGGCTTTTTTTAAATTCTTATTGAAATAGTTTTTTATGGTGTGAAAAGTTAAGAAATAAAGTTAATTCAAGGTCTAATTATAACGACATGGAATTTTCTAGAAATTCATTTTTTATTTTTAAATTGATTAAAGTCTGAAAAACTATTTTGAAAGCTGATTTATTGATTTTCATAGCTTTATTAAGCAATTTGAAGTGATGTATAAGTGAGATTTTAATAAAAAATTGTTTAGTTTTATCAAATGAAAAACTGTAATTGGTATTATTATATCTGTTTTTATTGGAAAGCTTCAATAATAAAGAAAAAGGATTAAAAACTATGTTATTGTAAGTTAATTTCAGCCAATACTGATTATAAAAATTTTATAGTTAAGTAATAAAAAGGGCATGAATTGTTTTAGTGAAAATGATATTTAAGATGATAAAAATCTTTAAACAAGATATCATACAGCATATGCATAATTTTGTCTAAATTATTTGATTTTTAAAATATTTTTAAAGTATATTCTTTTATGAAAAATCCTAAAGACCTTTTTTTTTTTAAAGCAAATCGAAAAATGCAAGTAATGCTTTTTAGCATCAATAAAGCAGTTTATATGGGAAATCACTGTTTTAAAACCAAAATTATAAATAATTATAAAATCCCATTTGATTTTAAGAAGCGAGGCCAAAAGTCAAATAAATATGCCTCTATTTGATTTAATGATAAAAAATCTTATATAATTTCGAATTTTAGAATAAATATTAAATTTAATAGTAATTATTCAGAAAAAGCATATTTTTGCAAGTTTTCTTATCATCTAAGGCAATTTTAAATTTATTAATACCAAGCTAAAACTATAAAAATTTATTGAATAATGATTATATACATTCTTAACTAGAGCATTAGTTTATAATTTCTGTCACTTTTTGTTTCTTTCTTATCTTCTATTTTCCTAATTTCGTTTTCAGTAACTACCTCTGTTTTTAATTCACTTACAGCCAGCCAGGGATGCTCCATCATTTCCCTTGCTGTGCTTCTGCAACAAGGATCTTTTTGCACCAGTCTCATTACAAAATCTAAGCAATTTTGTGAAATATAATTTCACACAAATTCCTTGAAATTTATTTTGCAATCTTTATTCTTGCTTAGTATTTCCTGTGAGGTATCCCCATTAAAAGGCATTCTTCCTGCTATAAGAATATACAGCACAATCCCAAAACTGAAAATATCAGCCTTCGTTCCATATGGAAGTCCTTGAAGGATTTCTGGAGCGATATACCCTGGAGATCCACATTTTTTGTGTAAATCTCCATTTATTTCTTCTGACAATCCAAAATCAGCAAGTTTGAAATCATAATTGTTCTCTTCAGAGACCATCAGAATATTTTCAAGCTTAATATCTCTATGTGCAATATTTATTGAGTCGAGATATTCTAATACTCCCATAAATTTGTAGCTTAATTGGCATATTGTGTCTTCATTGAATCTTTTCTTTTTAAGTATTCTATTAAAAAGATCTCCTCCTTCTATATAATCTAAAACTAAATAGACATGGGTTTCGCTTTCATAAACTCTGTGCAGTTTTATAATATTTGGATGGTGGCATTTTCTCATATTTTTTATTTCATTGATCAGTAAATCAATGAAATCTGGGCTTTTTAGAAGAAATGATTTTTTGATGGATTTTACAGCAAATTTTTTCATTGCTTCCACTCTTTCTGCAAGAAAAATCTTTGCAGATCTACCTTTTCCTATTGGTTTTATAAAGTCAAAATCGTCTTCTATATCTGTCATTATACAGATTTTGGATAATTTTTTTAGTCATATCTCTAAAGATTTTACGTCAAAAACGTAAAAATCTCTATAGTTTCCTTTATGGCCCAGTCTAAAGCCATATCTCCTTTCCGTTTTATTTTCTTCAATAAAGGGCTCAACAATTTTCCATTCAATTGGAACCATTTTTTGGTGTCCTGGCTTATTTTTTATGAGAAATTTCTCTGTTAAGCTAAAAGATCTCTTTTGAGGCACCTTTGTTTTGGATAATTCATATAAATGACTAGTAAATATTGTAGCTGTATGTTTATCTTCATATCTCTCCCAAAACTTTGAATTTTTTTGCATTTGCCTGTCCGCGCTTTCAAATACTGAATTCATTATTTTATAAGCCTGTAAAAATTTACTGACTAATTTGGTTGATTTATTACGAAAATGGCTAGAAATCATAAGCTTTTGAAAAGAGCTTAATTCAAAACATATTCAATAAAAAAGAACTGATTTTTTATTTTCCAATTGTCATCTCTTTTAATTTTAATAGATAATGATTATTTAAGGGAAAAAAAAATTAAATAATAACTGAAGAAACTAATTGATTTTTAGAGACTTGGAAAATTTCAAAAGTCTGAAAAAGATAATAGAAAAATTCATTTTAAAAATATCAATAGCATGAAAGCTTTCTGAGTAAAGCAAGAAAGAAAATCTTAATCTTATGAAAATGAAAGGCTTTTTTTCAGGCCCAGACAACAATATACTTCGCGTATATGATATGATTTAAAATAAAGAGCTATCTGATGATGTTTTTACAAATAAATTGAAGCAATACTTTATCTACCAGCAGCTAATGAGGTTCATTTAACCATTTTATTAAGAAAGTGGCTATTTTAATTAGATTAGTTAAAGAAATATGAGAAAATAAGCTAATAAAATTGGAAACATCAATTATTTTGAATAATTTTTAAATCAAAAATTTAAAATATTTTTATGCTACAAGCAATCTTATCTGATAAATACCAAATTTTTTTGCTTTCAGTTATCATATTATATTTTACTTCTTTTGTAAAAGATTCAAAATAATGCTCAGCTATTTAACACTATTTTTAATCCAAATATAAATGCAATAAATTTATTCTCGCAAAAAATCATTATTTTACTATAAATATGATAAGTTTTACTATACTTTCATTAATTTTCTTGTTTCATCTGCCTTGATTTCTTCTAATTTATCCTCATTTTCACTAAACCATGGATGATTTAAGAGATCCCTTGCGCTAGTCCTAAAATTTTGATCTTTTTGAAGCAGATTTGACACAAAGAATAAGTAGTTCTTTGTAAAATTCTTCCAAATATTTTCGTGGAAAGCAATTTGGCAATCTTTATTTTTTATTAATATATCGCGATTTGTCTTTCCACCAAAAGGCATTTTTCCAGTTGATAAAATGTATAAGACAATTCCAGCGCTGAATAAATCTACTTTGGTGCCATATGGGATTCCATATATTATTTCAGGCGCAATATAGCCAGGAGACCCGCACTTTCTATGAAGAAATCCTATGGTTTCTTCTGATAGCCCAAAATCAGCTAATTTGAAGTCATAGTCATTATCCTCAGAAACCATCAAAATGTTTTCAAGCTTTATGTCTCTGTGAGCAATATTCAATGAATCGAGATAGCTAAGGACGCTTAAGAGCCTATAGCTAAGCTTCAGTAATGCTTCTTCTGTGAACCTTTTTCTTTTTATTATTCTTGTAAAAAGGTCTCCTCCTCTTGCATACTCTAAAACCAAATAAACGTAAGTTTCGCTTTCATAAACCCTATGAAGTTTTAATATATTTGGGTGGCTGCATTTTCTCATAATTTTAATTTCATTAATCAAATCACCCATAATTTCTGGTTTTTCAATTAAATTTTCTTTTGGGATCGCTTTAATTGCATATTCTTTTCTATCTCTAATACTTTCTGCTAAATAAACCTGAGCCGATTGACCTTTTCCAATTGGTTTTATAAAGTAATAATCATTCTCTATGTCTGTCATTATGCAAAACTCCGACAATTTTTCAATTCAATTTTCAAGACATTTTGCATCAGGAGCATAAAAATCTTTGATATGGCTTCCACAGCCAAGCCTGAAGCCATAACGGAAATTATTTTCATTTTCTTCAATGAAAGGTTCCATAACCTTCCATTCAAGAGGAACCATTTTTTGGGTATTTTGGCTTGACTTTACTAGGAATTTTGAGATCAAACTGTAACTACCTTCTTCAAATATTTTTGACTTATTTATCCTGTATAAACTTCCGCAGTGTGTTCGCTGTTCAATATTTTGAGAATTAGGCATCCAGAATTTATATATCCCTTGGATCTGGCTGTCAGCATTTTCGAATAAAGAGTTCATTATATTATAAGTTAGCAAAAGAATTACTGTTCGAAAAGGCAAATTCTTAGAAAATGGCTGAATATATTAAGATTTTTATATAGAATTTTAACTTATTTTCTTTCGAATTGCAAAATATGATTTCAAGGTTTTCGAAGTCTCTTTTCATTGAAATAAAAAATTCCCATGCTCAAAAGCTCAAAATATGAAGTTAGGATGCTGTTTAAGTCTATTATTATATCTAAGACTTTTCTAGAAATCCATTTTTATTCATAATTTTCTTAAATTGATTAAATAAGGAATGAAAAAATGAATTGAAATTTAAACTTCATGGATTAATTTATATCTAAACTACAAGCATTATCTGTTAAAAGCAAAATGCTTTAATATTTGCTACTTAGATTAATATCTTTGAAAAAATATAATTAGCATCTAATCAGATTTTTCAAAAAAAAGCATAAGTAATTAGATAATAATGATAAAAAAATTTCTTTTTTAATTAGATTACCACCTAAATATGCCTATACAGATACAAAAATTTATTTTGTAGTTTTTATTAATAAAAATGGAAATCATTTTTAAGACTGATCAAGAGCTTCAAAAGATAACTAAACAGTTTTTGCTTATATTTGTAAATCCAAACCTAGCTATATTTATATAATTTATTATTTCTATAACAAAATAATTTAAAATTCTTAAAAGTGATTTTAATTGTTTGAATTATTTCGAATATTTTTATTTAGGTAAGATTTATTGAAAATATGATTTAGATTAGCTCATAAACCAAATTATTTTCGGCAAGCTGAAGATAATCATAATTTTATTTACTAGTTATGGAAAAAAGACAACCTTTAATACTATTACCAAGCAATATATATCAAATAAAATATTAATTGTTATTTTATTTCATTTTTTAAATAGAAAATTCCAAAAAGACATTTTAAAATAATTAAAAAATTTTAAAAGTCAAGAATTTCAAATTTAAATAAGATTATACATAAAAATATGCTTTCAATAAAAACTCATAAAAAATTTTTAATAAAATTATAATTGACAATATATTACTATATTATTTTACTAGTTTTCTTTAAAATTTCGCTCTCTTTCTAATTTCATCTGTGCACAAATTTATATCCTTGACTTCTTCTATATTAAAATCATTTTCAGAAAACCAAGAGTGATTTAACAAATCTTTTGCACTGGATCTAAAGTTTTGATCTCTCTGAAGGAGGCTATTCACAAAGGATAAGCAATTTTTAGAAATACCCTTCCAAATATTTTGATGGAAAGCGATTTTGCAGAGCTTGTTTTTTAACAAAATATCGTGAGTTGTCTTGCCTGCAAAAGGCATTTTTCCAGTTAATAAGATAAATAGGACAACTCCTGCACTGAATAAATCTGCTTTGGTACCATATGGAATTCCATTTATTATTTCAGGCGCAATATAGCCTGGAGACCCGCACTTTTTATGAAGAAATCCAGTGACTTCTTCTGAAAGCCCAAAATCTGCTAGTTTGAAGTCGTAATCGTTAGTTTCAGAGACCATCAAAATGTTTTCAAGTTTTATGTCTCTGTGAGCAATATTTAATGATTCTAGGTAGCTAAGAACACTTATAAGTCTATAAGTAAACTTAAGCATTGTTTCTTCACTGAACACTTTCCTCTTTAATATTCTTGTAAAGAGGTCTCCTCCTTCTGCATAATCTACAACCAAATATATATGACTTTCGCTTTCATAAACTCTATGAAGTTTTAATATATTTGGATGGTTGCATTTTCTCATAATTTTTATCTCATTGACCAAATTTCCCAAAATTTCTGGATTTTCAACTAAATTTTGTTTTAAAATAGCTTTAATAGCATACTGCTTGCCCTCATTGATACTTTCCGCCAAAAAAATCTGTGCTGATTGGCCTTTTCCAATTGGTTTTATAAAATAATAGTCATCTTCTATATCTGTCATGATGCAAATTCCAGACATTTTTTCTATCCAACCTTCAAGGCATTTTGCGTCAGACACGTAGAAATCTTTCATATGGCCAAGATGGCCAAGGCGGAAGCCATAACGGGCATCATTTTCGCTTTCTTCAATAAAAGGTTCCATAACCTTCCATTCAAGAGGAACCATTTTTTGAGTAGCTTTATTTGACTTTACTAAAAATTTTGAAGTCAGACTGTATTTGTTTTCTTCAAGTATTTTTGACTGGGCTACCCTATACATTTGCCCGGAATGCACTTCTTGATCACCATTTTGGACGAAAGGCATCCAAAATTTGTAAGTCCCCTGGACCTGACTGTCGATGTTTTCGAATACTGAATTCATTATATTATAAGTTATAAAAAGAATTACTGTTCGAAAAACCTATCAGCTCAGAAAATGGCTAATAAAATAAATTTATTAGAACAATCTTATATCATGAAATTCACTAAAATGGTGAGTCGGATCTGATTATAAAATTTTTTATTTATAATTCTTTTTTCGAGATAAATAATCGTAGTGATTAAAAACTCGGAAAACAAAGTCCGTTAGCAGTTTTGCCAGCTTATTGTGCTATAGACTTTTCTGGAAATCCATTTTTATGCTTAAATTTCTTAAAATTGATTATATAATAAGAGTCTCGAAATTGATTGTTTTTAAATCCTATTGGCTTTTGATAGTCTAAATCGGTTATAACTGTTGCAGGTATCATTATTGGACAAATACCTATTTATAACTATTCTGTTGTAAAGTAGCTATTTTGCATTATAATAGGTTTTTCAGCAGAAAAGCATCAGCACCTTAGAGAATAATTATTAAAAATCTTTTTTAATCATCTTCCTTCTATATCAATAAGATTAATTATTTTATAGTTTTATTTATAAAAAGGGACTTATGCTAACCTTATAGATCTAAATTTTAATCAATAGCTTAAATTTGATAAGCCAATATTCCATATACCTTTATTTCAACTTTTGGTTATATTTACAGTTTAAATATAATTATTTCGGAAATCTTAAACAATTAGAAATTTATAAGTGTTAAATTTTAATTTCATATAAACAATAATTTAATGTTGATTCAGATATAATTCAAGCATATGTCATAACAAATAATTCTAAATTCAAATTTTTTTTAAAATGGAAAACATTTCGAAGCTGATTTTTTAATAGATATAGAAATAGACGGCATCAATGCTGAGAAAAATTTTAACGTATTTAAAAAAAATGTAAAATTATTTATAAGTTTATAAATGCTAGATCAGAAATTTCGAAGAGCCATTTTATATCAGTTTATTCAGTTATAATTTAGGATTGCTTAAATAAATAAAACATTCAATAGAAAAACTTTAAAAGAAGTAGTATATATTAACAAGCAGATTGGAAGAATAAAGTAGCATTGGGTTAAATTTTGAATAGAACTAAAAATTTATGATATTTATATAAAATTTCATAAAAATTCTCGATGCATTTTTAAATAGATTTTGTATAGATTTCTCAAATTTTATAATTTTAGTAAATTGAATTAATTTCTTCATACACAAGTTTTTAGTCAAAATGAATCAAGATGATACTATAAAAGAGCTTCGCCGAAGACAACAACAATGAATGAGAGAAAGAGATATTGAAATGGAGCGACAAAATTTAGGTTTTGAAGGATTATCCCCAGGAGATCTAGTCAATCAGCTTACAGAAAAAATCACATCAAAACTCCCATCTTCTTCAAAACAACAAAAAATTGATAAATCAGTCGCAGATGAGCTTGAAACAAATACATGCTCTATATGCTTTGAACTAATGCTTCCAAAAGAGCATGCACCTATAATTCTCTTTCCATGTGGTCATACATTATGCAAGCTCTGTATAGAATCTCATTTCAAAACAGCTCGACAAAAGAATTGTCCTCTTTGCAGATGCAAAGTCGATAATCAAGCTGTAAATGTGTCTTTGCAAAATCTTGTAGTGGTTTTCGCTAAGCAAAAAAACTTATCAAACCAAATCCCTCAAGAATCTCAAATTCCTATTCAATCTGATAATGGAGATTACACAGAGCAACTTCAAATGTACAATTTGCGATGTAAAATACTATATGACGAAAAATCTGCAACTGAATTACAGATTTTTCAACAAAAATCCCTTATTGAGAGCAGAGAAGCAGAAATCGCAGTTTTGAAGTCTGAAGAAGACGATGCACTTATGAGGATGCGAAAAGCTGAAGAAGAGCTTGAATTAGTAAGAAAACATTTACGGAAAAGCAACGATGAAATTTCAAAAATCCAGCACAAGCTAAATGAGCTTGAAACAACAGTGGCATTAATTGACGACACATTGAAATCTGTTGAAAGAGAACGAGAAAAGGTAACAACACTAATTAATATTAAAAAGAATTCCTAATGAAATTAGTAAACTCTAAGCTATAACGCTTTTGCTGACATATTCTTCTAAATTTGCCATCGTCATACTATTAGGTCGTTCAATAGGCAGCCCA
>CATKHM010000199.1:0-28771 GCA_949751825.1 Blepharisma undulans
TGTGTGATTCTATATCAGAACTGCATAAAGCATTGTGACATTCTATATACATTTTGTCAAATGCTTGTTCAGGATTTTCATCAAATAACAAAATATTGTTTGTGAAAAATTTTGACATAAAATCTTTGGAAAATTCTACTACTTTTTCACCTTCGATTCCGTGTCCGTCAAAAACCATTGCTAAAATTTTGTCTTCATAAATAGATAAAAATAAGCTATCTTTGCATGGCCGTTCGTGCTCACTTTCAGGGTCTTGTCCTGGGATGCAGCATGTGGATATTTTGAATTTTATGTTTCCTTGTGAAATTTGTCTGGAATTCTCTATTAGTGGCTTTAAAAGCTGAATTTCAATTTTTTCATATGTTGATTTACTTTTTTTGATATTAAGTGACAATTTTTGAGGGTAGATTATGTCATGTTTTCTAAGAATTTCTTCAGGTTGTCTTGTAAACCAGCAGCCCATATCAGATTATGTATATATTAAAATTTTAAAAAATGTGGCTCATTTATTTCAATAAACTTTACTTGATTCTTAATTTCGTCTTTGGCTGCAATAATGAGAATTTTAAAGTTTTAAATATTTTTATATCAAATTAATCTTTTTTAAATCAATTATAAGTATTTCCTTTGACTGGATTTATAATATAAGAAATGATATCTGAATTTTTATATTTCATTATTGATTTTAGATTTTCTGCCCCCAGTTGGTTTAAAATTAAGCAATGCATTCATAAAAATTGAATAATTTTCTCTGAAGTCATTATTTGATTTAAAAAGTCAATAAAGCAATTAATTCAATTATTAAAATGCATGGGCAAATTTCTTTTAACAATTTATAAGATTATTATTAAAAGAGATATATTTTATTCATTATGTTGTTTTACTCATGAAATTATGAAAATGATTTTATTTAAAGAATTACTTTGCTCGATGCTCCTCTGGCTTCTCCACTTGACTTAATCATTATTAAAATATACCTGCAAAACATATAGAAAACTTGTACTACAAAAATTTCTACAAGAATTCCCCACAAGAAGCTTACTGCCCAAAATCCACTCCAACTGAAACAAAAATCAATATTAAGGATTACAATTCCAGCAATTGACCCAAAAAGCACAGCACCTCCTATCAGCAAAGCAAAAATTGCAACCGTTTTTCTTCTTTTCGCATCTAAATAAGAAATCAAGAAAAGCTCTAAATGGCAAGCAATTAGAACAGCTAGAACTGTATACCCAAGGAAATTTCCTTCATATTCCTCAAAAATCGTTTGAGTTGACATTTCTTTACCTTTATCTGTATCTTCGAATGCTGAAAGTAAGCAGCCTTCTAATAATAATTCAAAAATAATAATTGTGACTAAAATGAAAACTCGTCTCCATCTTGGTAAATCTTTTCGGAAATAAATGAGCCCAATTGTTAAGTGTCCTTCTAACAGTAAACGTAGGCTTGCTTTGCCTTTATATGAATTTATGAGATCATATTCTATTGCTTTATTGGGTAAAATTTCAGGAGGAGTTGTAGGGGTGTGTTGCTCCTCTTCAGGTAAATTTTTATCAATTCTAGTCTGGATATCAATTTTAGAATTATTGTGATGCTCAGTCTTTGAATGATCTACAAGCACCATGTGCCACTCATCTTTTTTGCCTGTGCTGATATATTCAATTTCATTTAATTTTAAAGGTGCGCCATCATTATTAGCATTACCTTCAATTTCAAAATCAGATGTGTTTGCTTTTTTCTTTATTTCTATAAGTTTTAGGTGTTTTTTATCAATAATAACCGAAACTACCATTAGGAGAAATCCTATGAAAAATCCAACTGCCATAATGATTATTGGGACATAATTTTCTCCACATGATGAAGTATTATAAACAGGAGGGACATAAGGCACAGTTTCAGTCTCAGAAATCTTAAACAAGGAGAAATGAGTAATATTAACTGTAATTGTGCTTGAATTTATATTTAAAACCATGCAGCCATTCAATTCCCAAACAGAGGTTTCGGTATTGTAATAATAACAAGAAAGACCATTAGTAGCATTTTTATAATAAGGTAAAGTGATAGTCACTGGGTATCTGTCATCTCTGAAAGATTGATATTGGTCACTTGAATTGGTGTATTGATAATTTTGATAACTGCCACTAACTGAATATCCTAGAGAAAACCAAGGTGAATAGTCATCAGACATATTGAAAACATTTGCCTTACAGTTCATTATGTAAGTATCGTCTAATGGAATGGTTGATGGAAATGTGACATCTATAATGCCAAAACTGTTCTTTGTGCCATTTAATGTGTATGGGAAATCTCTGATCTTATTAAGCTGAATGGAAGAAGATGAGTCAGAATTAGGGAGTGAATTTTGACCAGGCAGATCATCAATTGTAATATAAACCATAAAAATCGATAGAAACTTGTCGGAATTTAGCAAATATGACTCATATGGCAGGGCTTGATTTGCAGTTTTATTAGCGTATTGTAAGTACCCTTCTGAAAATGATTTAGCGATATTTAAAACATTGGCTGCATCTGTATTAATGGGAATTGAGTGCGTATTTAGGATATCAATAAGCCAATTCATGAAATCCATATATAAACTAGCAGTCATCGATCCTGTTTGGCTTGAAAGTGCTAAAACAGCTGCACAGAAGCTCTTATATAAATTTACAGAAACAGTGGTTTGTGATGCTGCATATGATTTCAAGTCACTCCACATTTGCGAGAAAAGAGTATTATCAATTACTACTGAAGAACAGATCAATGAGATTTCTGCTGGAATATTATCTGGGTCCAAGGTTTGCTGTGCATACAAGCTTGCATAATCAGTTTGTGATAAGCGTCTTGCACTATTTACAGTGATGCTATTAGAATAACTTGTGCAGCCTGAAAGTTGGTCACATACGTTAACAGTTATCAAATTGGTATTTACAAATAAAGGTGTTGAGATTGAGCTCTCTTGTGAAGATCCTAATACGTAATCAACACTGTTCCAAATGTCATCATATTTATATGTAAGTGGATAATCTTCTCCATCTTGATCATAGCATTCATCAATTGAAATCTTGAAGAGAGTATCAATAACAGTTCCACTTGAAGGAGAAATTTCTAAGATTCCATTACAAATAGCACCTCTGTTTACATTAACAATAACAGATGATGATATCGTATTCCCTGTAGCCTCAGTTACTATAAAATTGAATTTATAAGAAATTCCTTCTTCAAAACTTCCTGGAGGGATAGAAATAACTGCCAAATTGTTAGGAGAAATTGTTATCGACCAATTATCACATGTTCATTTTATGGTAGAGCCAGGCGATATTGTAACTGTAGGTTGAATTCCAAAGTAGCCATTAGCATTAGCTTTGGTTGTTGTATAAGGAATTTGAATTGATGAAGACGAAGCTACAGTCGATTTCGAAACTTGCACAGTAACAGTCGCTGAAGCGTTTCTATTTCCTGATTTTATCAATAAAGTTATATCATAGCTGGCTTCTGGTATCATTTTTCCTGGAGGAAAAGACAAGCTTGAAATTGTAGCTGAAGAGATTAACTCTTTATTATCAGTTCCTATACAAGTGGATAAATTTGATGAGTACAAGCAAGACCACTGATAGCTTAAAATAGTAGTTGAGCTATCAGGGTCATAAGATCCATCTTCATTTATTGAAAAACCGTCTAACGAAGCGACCATACTATTTGATTTGGAAAGCTTAATTACCAAAGGAGATGCAGTCACAGTGATATTCAATAAGGAAAAGCCTGATACAGATGGCCTTGAAGAGCTTTGGCTTACAGCAGTAGCGTTAAATTGATATGTATATCCACTTAGAAGCTTATTTGGATTTATTAAAAGCTTGTTCTGTTGTTGAGATGCAGAAAGAATTGACGATGAGTCAATAGTAGGAGTCCCTGATAAAGCAACATAACTTCAGGTCCAAGTCACTGACGACACACTAGAATCACAATATTCGCCAACTGACGCTTTAAATGTTCTTGTATCTGACGATTTCATGGAAACAGAAGTTCCTGAATCAAATAAGACTTGAAGAGATGCAGCTGCTTTAATACTTGTTGTTATTGACGCTGAATTTATCCCCCCAAAAATGTTTGTTATTTTAAGTGTAACAACCAAAGAAGCGTCCGTATTGCTAGTAAAAAGTGATTTTGTAATTTTAATAGAAGATGATGTCTGTGCTGCAATATATGAAGTAACGGCTGAGTTTTGTGGAGTGCTTGTAGCTGACCAGGTATACTTGAAAGGATTATTGAAGTTTCCAGTCGATTTCGAGCCTGAGTACGCAAGCGCAGTAGTTCCACAGTCCAAAGAATAGCTGGTAGGCCCAGAGATAACTGCGGTTGGGGTATAGTCCACTGTTTGCCTTAAATTTACAGTTAGTGGAGTATAGTCTAGGCTGCAAGTGCCTGTTGATTTTACTATATTAGTCCCTAGCAAATACAAAGTTTCTAATCTTATAGTAAAGCTTTTTCCCAGTGTGATTTTCAGCTTATTAGATCCTTCCCAAGAGCAGCTGGCCCCATTCCCCAATTTTCCTACACTTTGCCAGTCAATAGTATTTTTGCATGCAGCACTTACTGATGTGTCGATACCTACCCCAAAAGTTACATAAATTGTTGCAAAATAGGCATCAAAATAGCCATCAGTCACATCTGAAAGGGCTAAATAATTTTTGCAGGCTACACATTTGTTATTCACCATTGTATATCCATTATTACATACACATGAGCTTGAGGCAGTGCTATAAGTAGAAAACGCTGTGCAGCTGCACTTTGTTTTTGATAATTCTGCAGTTATAATGCAAGCTGAACAAACGTTGCCATCATCATTGCTACAAGCAGTGCACAATCTATTGCATTCAGCGACACATTTGGTATCTTTCCAATAGAATCCAGTCATACAGCTACAAGTTCCATCTGGGTTTGCAGAAGCATGACTCATACAGGTATTGCAAGTCTCAATTGTTTTGGTGCAGACTGAACATCCAGTTTTGCAAGGTAGGCATTTATTTAAGGAAGCTCCATATCCACTGTTACAAGAGCATAAATTGGCACTAATAGATGCGTTCTCTATACAACTGCTGCACAGGACATTTGATGAGCATTTTTGGCACAATGTTGGACAAATTGTGCAGGATCCAACATTTGAATAGTAATTATCCTTGCATTTACAAAGTTTTGTAATCACATCAAGGCTTGCGTTTACATCTTGACAAGTGCATACACCCTCCGAACTAATAATCATAGCTGGATCCAGACAAGTCAAACATGTATTAGCATCAGAGCACAATCTGCAAGGAGCTTGACAAATTTTACACCCACCGCTGCTATAATATCCAGGATGACATTCCTGGCAG
The DNA here is from genome assembly GCA_949751825.1 of Blepharisma undulans. NCBI lineage: Eukaryota > Ciliophora > Heterotrichea > Heterotrichida > Blepharismidae > Blepharisma > Blepharisma undulans. The sequence goes on from CATKHM010000199.1 coordinate 5,373, forward strand.
GTATTTCCATCACTACATACTGCACAATTATCAATACATTTAATACAAATTCCAGTGTTTCCAGTATAATATCCAAATTTACATTGCTGGCAGGTAGTCGCATCATTACATACTTCACAATTATCAATACAAATATAACAGTTTCCAGGGACTCCTGAATAACCAGTTGCACATATGCAGTCTGCAATATTTTCATTATAAACTGTATTTACATATATAAAGCAATTATTGCAAGTTCCTGATTGATAAGTATTATAAATGCCAGTGCAGCTTGTGCAGTAAGTGGCTGAATCACAAGTTTTACAAGGAGCCACACAAGGAGAAGCGACTAAATTTGAACTGAAATAAAAGCCATCATTAGGCACACACAATCCAGAAGTAGAATCAGTATGTGAATTGACTGGGCAGCTGCATGAAGAATCCCATCCAGTAGTATGAATTGAATCTTTACAACCAGTGCACGTTATAGAATTTGAGCATGTAGAGCACTGTGAAAGGCATGCAGCTGTTGTAGTTGGCGAATCAAAATAGTAGCCAATGTCAGGTGTGCACGAAAAATTAATTAAAGTTGAATGGGGCGGGCATGCACATTCTGGAGGAGTTAACATGTGAATAGTATCCATACATATAAGACAAATTGCCTTTGACCCGATGCATTCATTGCATTTATTGTCACAAACTTGGCAGTTGTTTGTGTTTGTATCAAAAAAGTATCCGGAAGAGCATACACAAGTGCTTGGACCGACCTGAGAAGATTTAGCCAATGGAAGTGCACAGGAATCGCATTTATCAACTCCTGAACTGGAGCAGGTTGCACAGCTAGGATCGCAAGACTCACAGCTTGAAGAGATATTATTCCAATAATACTTTGAGGCGCATTCGCAATTACCAGTTGAGGAAGATTTTGTCATTTGGCTTTTGCAAATATTGCAACCAGCAGGCCCAGCACTTGAACAAGTTTGGCACGTTACATCACATGCTTCGCAGGTTTTCATTACAGAATCCCAATAGGTTCCAGGATTGCATGCACAAGTCTCCATGCCATTCGAATTTGTTAAAACAGCATTCCCATAGCAGCTTGTGCAGCTAGTAGCTGAATTACAAGTCTTACAAGGAGAAACACAAGGAGAAGTTGCTAAATTTGAGCTGAAATAAAAGCCATCATCAGGCACACACAATCCAGAAGTAGAATCAGTATGTGAATTGACTGGGCAGCTGCATGAAGAATCCCATCCACTAGTATGAATTGTATCTTTACAACCAGTGCACATTGTAGAACTTGAGCATGTAGAGCACTTTGTAGGGCATGAAGCTGTTGTGGTTGGCGAATCAAAATAGTAGCCAATATCAGGTTGACACGAATAATAATTTAAAGTTGAATGAGGCGGGCATGCACAATCTGGAGTAGATAACATATGGGTAAGATCCGAACATATAAGACAATTTGTCTTTGAGCCGCTGCATGCATTGCACTTATTGTCACAAACTTGACAATTGTTTGTGTTTGTATCAAAAAAGTATCCGGAAGAGCATACACAAGTGCTTGGACCGGCCTGAGAAGACTTGGTAAATGGAAGTGTGCAGGAATCACATTTATCAGCTCCTGAACTGGAACAGGTTGCACAGGTAGGATCGCAAGGTTCGCAACTTGAAGAGGCATTATTCCAGTAATGCCTGGAGTTGGGGCATTGGCAAGTACCAGTTGAAGAAGATTTACTCATTGGGCTTTTGCAAAGGTCGCATCCTGTAGTTCCTGCACTTGAACAAGTTTGACACGTTAAATCACATGCTTGACAGATATTCATTTCAGAATTTCAATAGGTTCCAGGATTACAAGTGCAAATCCCTTTGCCATTGGAATTTGTATAAAGCATATTATAGGGGTCTTTGCAAGTAAGGCAGTTTGTAGGGTCAGTGTCTAAGCAATTCCAACACTTAGCATCGCAGTTGGATATACAGCCGCTGTTCTCATCAAATTTATATCCTTGCTCACAATTGCAACTAAATTCATAATCATCAGATGATCTCACACTATGCTCAGGGCATGACAAGCAATAATTAGGGCCAGGTCAATCACAAGTCAGACATGATTTATCACAGGGTCTACAAGATGGCCAATTATAGTAAGTTCCATCAGGACAGGTGCAAGGACCGTATGTACCCATTTTTTGCTCCATTGATGGATCTTTACACTGATCGCATGATAAAGCGTCCCCTGAGCAAGTTTCACATGTAAAATCGCAATCCTTGCAAGTATCTGGATTGGATGAAAAATATTTTCCATTTTGACATATACATCTTGCTCTTGTTGGGTTCTGCAAAACAGAAGGTATCATCCCATCTAATTTGCATGTTATGCAATCTCCAGAAGTAGGATCGCAAGTTCCGCAGTAAGCATCGCATGGTTTACAATCTTTTAATACATTGTCATAGTAGTATCCGGTATTGCACTCACAAGTACCTGTAAAAGGATATTCTGATTTAGGGGTGAATTTTCATTTGGTTGTATCTTTGCAACTTTTGCAATCATTATCTCCAGTACCCAAACACTCATCACATTTTTCATTGCAGGGAAGGCATGATTGATGATCTGCAGAAGTTATATAATGGGATTTACACAGATTACAATAGGATCCATTACAACTGTCACAATTCGGATCTGAGCATCCACATACCCCTTTCCTAAGGACATACCAATCCGCACATATCATGCAGTATTTGCCACTTTGATTGGAACATGCACATTTGTCAAGTATAGTTGAGCCACAATGGACACAATTTGTGGTGTACCCAACTGAAGGAGTTAAACAATGACTAAAATCATCTGAAAATTTATCACAGTTTTTTATTGGAGCTTCAACACAACCATTAACTGGGTCAGGGTCTGGAAAATAATTTTTATCACATTTTTTACAGGTCAAGCTATCAGAGCATTGCGAGCAATTGGCAGGGCACTGAATGCATTTTGTTCCGTCCCAGTCATGATTAGGCGAGCATTTTGAGCATACAGTAGTGCTTGAACATTCCAAGCATGATTGATCTAATTCGCTGCATGGCTTGCAGTGAAAAGTATTAGAATCCCAAACATAACCGACCTTGCATTTGTCGCATACATTCGGCGTATTTTTCATAATAGATTGGCAATTTTCAACAGCCGTCTGAACACACTGCTTGTCTTCAGTAAGAACATAACCAATATTACATGTGAGACAGCTAAGTCCATCAATAGCGCAGTTATTGCATCCTTCTATACTGCTACTGCAAGAAGCACAATTCTTATCCTGAGTATAATAAAAACCATCTTGACAATGAGTCTTACATCCATTATCAAAATATCCACGATTTTGGCATTCAGTGCAGGCTTGTATGGATGAGCAAGCCAAACAATCCACTATCCTGTCACCACATGCGACAACATCTTCATAATAGTTATAATTGCACTTATCACATTTGCTTCCGTCATCTGCATTGCAGGTATCACAGTGTTCTAGGGGACAGTTGCATTGCCCATCTGATAGGATGTAGTTTTTATTGCACTCCATACAGTAATAGCCGTTGGAATAAGGACTCTTACAGTTAGATACATGAGAGACCGCTGAACTAGCGCAAGCATAGGTATAACCATATGAGCACTCTAGGCAAGTAGCTCCGTCTGATACTTTATCACAATGTTGAAATAGAGACTTAACACAGGTTTTTGAATCATTAAAAACATACCCAGCCTGACATTGCAAGCATTCTTGTGAAGTGCAATATTGACAACCTACCATAAACGAATCGCATGCACTACATTGATAAGATTGATTTATAAAATAGCCGTCTTGACATTTTATACACACTGTGTCTGTTGAGGCTATTATGCAATTTGCAATATGTGAGAATATGCACTTACCACTTTCGTTAGGTGTCATAAGACCAATGCATAGCAAACAAATCTTGTGTTCGCTGGTAACATCACAATTTTGACAGCCATAAAGAAGAGGAGCAGCGCTGCAATCAAGGCACGTTTTTGGGTCTCCTGGGTCTACGTAGTGATTAAATGAGGATTTTGTGCAATGAGTCTTACTGGTGCATTCCTCGCAAGATGTAATATAATAATTGCAAGGTAAACACAAGTGAGAAGCAGAGTCATAAATAAAGTTATCTGCACATATAGCACATGTACTGTCTTGGTCTGAGAGCTTAATGCAATTCTCATTTGATGTCTGGATGCAGGCATTATTAGCTTTTGGATCAATAGCATAGCCATCGTAGCATTTTGTGCACACTGAAGCAGAAGAGCAAGTCTTGCAGTTATCTGGACACTTCGAGCAACTTCCATTGTCCACAAAGTACCCATTTGCACAAGATCTGTGAGCAGGGTCGTCAGTGCATTCCACACATCCAAAGCCACACTTTTGGCACTTCCCTGAACTATCACGATGAAACCCAAAATCACAGGTTGTGCAAAGTTTTGAGCCAGAGTAGCTTGCACAAGCAGGTAAAGAGTTACTGCAGGGTGCCATACAGTCTGTATAGTAGCCAGCTGAACAGTCAGAGCATTTATATGATGATAAAGACCCACAAGAAGACAAGGTAGCTACTGAACAGCCACCTGTGGAGTTTGGGAGCTGAAGAGGGTCTTTGCAGATGATACAATAGTTCCCCGTAGAGTCGCAGGTTTTGCATCCTTGGAGACCATTTTGACAAGGATTACTAAGGCTTCTGGAGGATTTTTGAACGTTTTTGGCGAAGTCTGGTGAAGACAAAGTTCAATTGCTCTGAGACTGAAAAAAGAGAGAAGGATCTTGAAAGAGGGAGGTTGAGTTAAGATTTAGGCTTGTCTGAGGAGTTTTGGAAATTGAAGGAGACTCTGTTGAGGCAAATGCTTGGAGAATGAGTAGAAGGTAAATGATCGTTCGAACCATTATTATTATAAGGAATTTGAAACATGGATAATATCTGTTTGATTAGGCCCAACAAAATCTGCCACCATAAAAATCAGGCCTAGAGAATCAATTTAGGGGGTTTTAAGTATAGAATAAAACCATTAGAATCGCATTAAGGTTAAATTTTCTCAGCTTGTTCAGAATAAAAAGTTTTGAGTAATGGCCGATTTTATTGCTGATAATGATTATAGACCTATTTAACGGAACTATCAAGATAGATGAAATTTATGAAAGATTATTTTAAAATTATTATAGTTTTGATTGAAGAAAGCTTCTGATGGCAGAAATGGCCCTTGGGGAATAAATTTTTAAAATTGTCGAGTTAAGATTAAACATAAAATGGATTAAAGATGAATCCTTGAGAATGTAAAATAGTAAAGAAATAGGTTTAAATAGTTATAATAAAATTAAATTTTTGCTCTAATGATCATATAAACTGATATTTTATCATAAAACTCAATAAGTAATTTTTGAAGCAAAAAATTATTTTGATGATTTGTTTTGGGTATAAATTTTATAATACAAATTTCTTGAAAATCGATTGAAAAGTAGATTATTCTTTTTAATTTCAATCAATTGCCCCACATAAAATTCCACAATAATTATTTTTAAGCTGAAAGAAGAGTAAATATGCTGGACAATTATACAGAAAACTCAATAAATTAAAAAATTGATATTGCTATAATTCTGAAAATATATATTCTTAGTTTTATATGATTATCAAATAATTATTAGACAATTAGTAATGTTGAAAATATATTTTATAAATATCGACATTTTCAGGATTGGATCATAAAGGGAAAATTTTGAAATTTAATCAGCTGTGTATTAGAGTAAGCTTCTTCCCTAGCATTTATTGAGTATTTAAATAATTAGACAGGCAGCCCTGATGGATGAAATTTTGTTGCCTGTATACTAATCCTTATTCTTTCCTTCCTCTATTATTACTCACTCTAACTTCCATAATTTGATGATAAAAATCTATAAGCACCAGATGAAAATATTTCAATAAATTTTATAAGGAGTAAAATAATAGTAAATTTATAATAGAAAGCATAAAGTAAATGAAGTTAAATGGGATTAGGAATAATCCAATCCTTTTTCCAATTTCATCTTCTATTGATTTAGAAATGCTAAGCTCAGGGATTCACACTTCTCATAAGCACTCTTAAAGGTCCTACAGGTTATTTATTATGATCAACAAGCGTTTTTAAGACTCCTCTACATTTTTTTATTCTTTCCATTTCCTGCTCATCATTTGGCTAAGGCTCTCCGCTAAAAAACTTCTCCTTGAATATTCGCCAAATATCTTGCTTTATGTGTAAATTCTGTGGGAATTTTATCCAAATTATCCATTTCTACTAAAGTCCCTTTTAATGCTTTAAAGTTTCCTACGCTTACAATATGGAGTTTTTAGGTGAAAGAATAACACCTAATGCAGCTGTTCATGACATTTGTGAGTGAATTAAAAGCAGCATAGAGAATTTTGACATTCTATGTACATTTTATCAAATGTTTGTTGAGGGTTTTCGTTAAATAATAAAATATTGTTTGTGAAAGATTTGACATAAAATCTTTGGAAATTCTGCTAATTTTTCACCTTCGATTCCGTGCCCTTCAAAAACCATTGCTAAGATTTTTGTCTTTAATAATTTGATTTTTTTAATATCAGATCTGCATATTTCTTGAAAAAAGTAGGATTTTTGCTTTAATTCTTGAATTTCTTCAGGTTATCTTACAAACCAGCAGCCCATATCAGATTATGCATATGTTAAAATTTTAAAAAATGTTTCTCATTTATTTCGATAAGGTTAGTTTATTCTTGATTTTTTTTGACCCAATAATGAGACTTATTAATTTTAAATATGTTTATCAAATTAATATTTTTTTGAATCAAATTTTAATCAATCATGACTATTTCTTTAGCTGGATTTATAATATTAGAAATATATATGAATTTGATTTTTGTCATTTCATGCAAATAGAAAGCAGTTTTTATTTGTAAATGCACAATATCTGAATTTAATGTGGAAAGATTATAAATGAAGCCATTAAAAAGTATAAATTTTACTTCCAAGAGATTACATTTTATTTATTATGTTAATTTATTCACAAAATATATATTGATTTATTTAAACAGTTACTTTGCTCGATGCTCCTCTAGCTTCTCCACTTGACTTAATCATTATCAAAATATATCTGCAAAACATATAAAAAGCTTGAACTACAAAAATTTCTACAAGAACTCCCCACAAGAAGCTTACTGCCCAAAATCCACTCCAACTGAAACAAAAATCAATATTTAGCATCACAATTCCAATAATCGACCCAGCAAGCACAACTCCTCCTATCAACAAAGCTAAAATTGTTACAGTTTTTCTTCTTTTTGCATCTAAATAAGAAATCAAGAAAAGCTCTAAATGGCAAGCAATTAGAGCAGCTAGAACTGTATATCCAAGGAAATTTCCTTCATATTCCTCAAAAATCGTTTGAGTTGACATTTCTTTACCTTTATCTGTATCTTCGAATCCTGAAAGTAAGCAGCCTTCTAATAATAGTTCAAAAATAATAATTGTGAATAAAATGAAAACTCGTCTCCATCTTGGTAAATCTTTTCGGAAATAAATGAGCCCAATTGTTAAGTGCCCTTCTAAGAGTAAATGCAGGCTTGCTTTGCCTCTCTTTGGATATATAGAATCATATTCTATTACTTTATTGGGTAAAATTTCAGGTGGAGTTGTAGGGGTGTGTTGGTCCTCTTCAGGTGAATTTTTTTCAATTTTAACGCTTTCCTGGATATCATTTTTAGAATTATTATGCTGTTCAATCTTTGAATGATCTACAAGCTCCATGCGCCACTCATCTTTTTTTTCTGTGTTGATATATTCAATTTCATTCATTTTTAAAGGTGAGCCATCATTATTAACGTTGCCTTCAAGTTCAAACTCGGATGTTTTTGTTTTTTTCTTTATTTCTATCAGTTTCAGGTGTTTTTTATCAATAATAACAGAACTTACCATTAGAAGAAATTCTATGAAAAATGCAACTACCATAATGATTATTGGAGCGTAATTTTCCCCACAGGATGAAGTATTATAAACAGGAGGGACATAAGGCACAGATTCTGTTTCAGAAATCTTAAACAAGGAGAAATGAGTGACATTTACTGTAATTGTGCTTGAATTTATATTTAAAATCATGCAGCCATTCACTTCCCAAACAGAAGTTTCGTTATTATAATAATAGCAAGAAAGACCATTAGTAGCATTTTTATAATAAGGTAAAGTGATAGTCACTGGATATCTGTCATCTCTGAAAGTTTGATACTGGTCACTTGAATTGGTGTATTGATAATTTTGATAGCTACCACTAACTGAATACCCTAGAGAAAACCAAGGTGAATAGTCATCAGACATATTGAAAACATTTGCCTTGCAATTCATTATGTAAGTATCGTCTAATGGAATAGTTGATGGGAACGTTACATCTATAATTCCAAAATTGTTCTTTGTGCCATTTAAAATGGATGGAAATTCTCTGATCTTATTAAGCTGAATGGAAGAAGATGAGTCAGAATCAGGGAGCGAGTTTTGGCCAGGCAGATCATCAATTGTAATATAAACCATAAAAATCGATAGAAACTTGTCGGAATTCAGCAAATAAGACTCATATGGCATGGCTTGATTTGCATTTTTAGTGACAAACTGTAAGTATCCTTCTGAAAATGATTTAGCTATATTTAAAATATTGACTGCATCTGTATTAATGGGAATTGAGTGTGTGTTCAGGATCTCAATAAGCCAATTCATGAAATCCATATATAGACTGGCTGTCATCGACTCTGTTTGGCTTGAAAGCGCCAAAACAGCTGCACAAAAGCTCTTATATAAAATTGCAGAAACAGTGGTTTGGGATTCTGCATATATTTGTAAATCGCTCCACATTTGCGAGAAAAGAGTATTATCAATTACTGCTGAAGAACAGATTAATGAGATTTCTGCTGGAATATTATCTGGGTCTAAAGTTTGTTGTGCATACAAGCTTGCATAATCAGTTTGTGATAAGCGTCTTGCACTATTTACATTGATGCTATTAGAATAGCTTGTACAGCTTGAAAGCTGGTCACATACCTTAACAGTCATCAAATTGGTATTCGCGAATAAATGTGTTGATATCGAGTTGTCTTGTGAGGTACCTAATACATAATCAATACTGTTCCAAATGTCATCATATTTATAAGTAAGTGGATAATCCTCTCCGTCTTGATCATGACATTCGTCAATTGATACGGTAAAGAGAGTATCAATAGCAGTCCCACTTGTAGGAGAAATTTCTAAGAATCCATTACAAATAGCACCTCTATTTATATCAACAACAACAGACGATGATATCATATTCCCTGCCGCCTCAGTCACTATAAAATTGAATTTATAAGAATTTCCTTCTTCAAAAATTCCTGGAGGGATAGAAATAATCGACAAATTGTCAGGGGAAATTGTTATCGAGGAATTATCACATGTTCATTTTATAGTCGAGCCAGACGATATACTAACTGTAGGCGAGATTATATAGTAACCATCAGAAGATGATTTGGCTGGCGTATAAGGAATTTGAATTGATGAAGACGAAGCTACAGTCGATTTCGAAACTTGTACAGTTACAGTCGCTGAAGCATTTCTATTTCCTGATTTTATCAATAAAGTTATATCATAGCTGGCTTCTGGTATCATTTTTCCTGGAGGAAAAGACAAGCTTGAAGTTGTAGCTGAAGAGATTAATTCTTTATTATCAGTTCCTAGACAAGTGGATAAATTTGATGAGTACAAGCAAGACCACTGGTAGCCTAAAATAGTAGATGAATTATCAGGGTCATAAGAGCCATCTCCATTTATTGAAAAACCGTCCAGCGAAGCGACCATACTATTTGATTTGGAAAGCTTAATTGTCAAAGGAGATGCAGTCACAGTGATATTCAATAAGGAAAAGCCTGATACAGATGGCCGTGAAGAGCTTTGGGATATAGCAGTAGCGTTAAATTGATAGGTATATCCACTCAGAAGCTTATTTGGATTTATTAAAAGCTTGTTCTGTTGTTGAGATGCAGAAAGAATTGACGATGAGTCAATAGAAGGAGTTCCTGGCAGAGCAATATAACTCCACGTCCAAGCCACTGAGGACACACTAGAATCACAATATTCACCAACTGTCGCTTTATATGTTTTTATATCTGACGATTTAATAGAAACAGAAGTTCCTGAATCAAATAAGACTTGAAGAGATGCAGCTGCTTTAATGCTTGTAGTTATTGATGCTGAATTTATCCCCCCAAAACTGTTTGCTATTTTAAGTGTAACAATCAAAGAAGCGTCTGCATTGCTGGTAAAAAGCAATTTTGTAATTGTAATAGTAGATGATGTTTGTGCTGAAATATATGAAGTAATTGCTGAGTTTTGGGGAGTGCTTGTAGCTGACCAAGTATAATTGAAAGGATTATTGAAGTTTCCAGTCGATTTCGAGCCTGAGAATACAAGTGCAGTGTTTCCACAATCCAAAGAATAGCTGGTTGGCCCAGAAATAACTGCAGTTGGAGTATAGTCTACTGTTTGCCTTAAATTTATAGTCAATGGAGTATAGTTTAGGCTGCAAGTGCCTGTTGATTTGACTATATTAGTCCCTTGCAAATATAAAGTTTCGAGTCTTATAGTAAAGCTTTTTCCCAGTGTGATTTTCAGCTTATTGGATCCTACCCATGAGCAGCTGGCACCAGTTCCTAATTTTCCTGCACTTTTCCAGTCAATGGTATTTGTGCATACAGCACTTACTGATGTGTCGATACCTACCCCAAAAGTAACATAAATTGTTGCAAAATAAGCATCAAAGTAGCCATCAGTCACATCTGAAAGGGCTAAATAATTTTTGCAAGCTACACATTTGTTGTTTACCATTGTATACCCACTATTGCAAATACATGAACTTGAGGAATAGCTATATGTAGAAAATGCTGTGCAGCTGCACTTTGTTTTTGATAATTCTGCAGTCGTAATGCAAGCTGAACAAACGTTGCCATCTTCACTACAAGCAGTACATAAACTATTGCATTCAGCTACACATTTGTTATCTTTCCAATAGAATCCAGTCATACAACTGCAAGTTCCATCTAAGTTTGCAGAAGCATGACTCACACAAATATTACAAGTCTCAATTGTTTTAGTGCAGACTGCACACCCACTTTTACAAGGAACACATTTATTTAAGGATTCTCCATACCCACTGTTACAAGAGCATAAATTAGCATCAACAGATGCGTTCTCTATACAGCTGCTGCATACCACATTTGACGAACATTTTTTGCAAAATTTTGGACAATTTGTGCATGACCCAACGTTTGAATAGTAATAATCTTTGCATTTACAAAGATTTGTTGTCAAATCAAGGCTTGCATTTTCGTCTTGACAAGTGCAGACACCCTCCGAGCTAATAATCATAGCACGATCCAGACATGTCACACATGTATTAGCATCAGAGCATTCTTTACAAGGAGCTTGACAAAGTTTACACTCAATGTTGTTATTGTTATAATATCCAGCATTACATTGCTGGCAGGTATTCCCATCACTGCATATTGCACAATTATCAATACATTTATCACAATTTTCAGGGGTTCCAGCATAATATCCTGCTTTGCATTGCTGGCATGTAGCCCCATCACTACATACTGCACAATTATCAATACATTTATAGCAATTTCCAGGGATTCCAGCATAACCACTTGCGCATACGCAGTCTGCAGCATTTTCATCATAAACTGTATTTTCTATCTCGCAATGATTGCAAGTTCCTGATTGATAAGTATTATATTTCCCAGAGCAGCTTGTGCAATTAGTGGCTGAATTACAATTCTTACAAGGAGGAACACAAAGAGAAGCGACTCGGTTTGAGCTGAAATAAAAGCCATCATCAGGCACGCACAATCCAGATGTAGAATCAGTATGTGAATTTTCTGGGCAGGTGCAATAATAATCCCATCCACTAGTATGAATTGTATCTTTACAACCGCTGCACATTATAGAATTTGGGCATGTAGAGCACTGTGGAAGGCATGCAGCTGTTGTAAATGGCGTATCAAAATAGTAGCCAACATCAGTTGTACACGAAGTATAAATTAAGGTTGAGCGGAGCGGGCACTCACATTCTGGATGAGATGACATGTGGTTAGGGTCCTTACATTCATCACAATTTGTCTTTGAATCGCTGCATTTATTGCACTTATTGTCACAAACTTGGCAATCGTTTGTGTTTTTATCAAAAAAGAATCCGGAAGCGCATATACAAGTGCTTGGGCCATCCCCAGACCTAATATATGGAAATGAGCAGGAATCGCATTTATCAGCTCCTGAACTGGAGCAAGATTTACAGGTAGGATCACAAGGCTCGCAACTTGAAAGGGTATTATTCCAGTAATGCTTGGAGGTGCATTCGCAATTGCCATTTGAAGATTGAATCATTGAGCTTTTACAAAGGTCGCAAACAGTTCCTGATTTTGAGCAAGTTTGGCACGTTGGATCACAATCTGCGCAAATTTTGTTTTGAGAATCCCAATAGGTTCCAGGATTGCAGGTACAAATCCCTTTGCCATTGGAATGTGTTAAAAACATGGTGTCTTTGCAAGTAAGGCAGTTTGTAGTGTCAGTGTCTAAGCAAGATCTACACTTAATATCGCAGTTGAATATGCAGCCACTGCTCTCATCATATCTATATCCTTGTTCACAATTGCAACTAAATGGAGGATTATCAGACGATTTCACACTATGCTCAGGGCATGACAAGCAATTATTAGCTCCAGATCCTTCACAAGTCAGACATGATTTATGACAGGATTTACAAGATGGCGAGTCCCAGTAAGTTCCATCAGGGCAGGTGCAAGGACCATGTATACCCATTTTTTGCTCCATTGATGAATCTTTACACTGATCGCATAATAAAGGGTCCCCTGAACAAGTTTCGCATGAAGGATCGCAATTATTGCAAGTATCTGGATTGGATGAAAAATATTTTCCATTTTGGCATATACATATTGTTCTTGTTGGATTCTGCAAAACAGAAGGATACATCTCATCTAATTTGCATGATATGCAATCTCCAGAAGTAGGATCACAAGTTCCGCAGCTAGCATCGCATGGTTTACAATCTTTCAATTCATTGTCATAGTAGTATCCGGTATTGCACTCACAAGTACCTGGAAAAGGAGAATCTGATAGAGGAATGAGTTTTCATTTGGTCATATCTTTGCATTTTGTACAATCATTAGCTCCAAGACCTGAACACTCATCACACATTTCATTACAGGGTAGGCATGATTGATTATCTGAAGTTGTATAATGGGATTTACACTGATAACAAAAGTTTCCATCACATACATCACAATTCAAATCTGGGCATTCACATTTCCCTTTCTTAAGGATATACCCATCGTTGCAATATATGCAGTATTTGCCACTTTTATCGGCGCATGCACAATTTTCAACTGAACCTCCGCGGCATTGACTGCAAGTTTTGGTGTATCCAGCTGAAGGGGTTAAACAATGACTGAAATCATTTGAAAATATATCACAGTTCTTTATTGGAGCTTCAACACAACCATGTACTGGGTCAGCAGGGTCTGGAATATAATTTGTATCGCATTTTTTACAGGTCAAGCTATCAGAGCATTGCGAGCAATTCTCAGGACACTTAATACATTTTGTTCCATCCCAGTCATGATTAGGCGAACATTTTGAGCATGCAGTAGTGCTTGAACATTCTAAGCATAATTGATCTAATTCGCTGCATGACTTGCAGTGAGAATTATTAGAATCCCAAATATAACCGACCTTGCATTTGTCGCATACATTCGGGGTATTTTTCATAACAGATTGGCAATTTTCAACAGCCGTCTGAACACATTGCTTGTCTTCAGTAAGAACATAACCAATATTACATGTGAGACAGCTAAGTCCATCAATAGCGCAGTTATTGCATCCTTCTATACTGCTACTGCAAGAAACACAATTCTTATCTTGAGTATAATAAAAACCATCTTGACAAAGCGTCTTACATCCATTATCAAAATATCCACGATTTTCACATTCAGTGCAGATTTTTATGGATGAGCAAGCTAAGCAACCCTTTACCATATAATCACATGGGACAACATCTTCATAAGAGTAATTATTGCACATATCGCATTTGCTTCCGTCATCTGCATTGCAGTTCTCACAGTTATCTACACCACATTGGCATTTTCCATCTAATCAATCGTAGTTTTTATTGCATTCCATGCAGTAATAGCCATGAGAATAGGCACGCTTACAGTTTGATACATGAGGAAAATACGCTGAAAGTGCGCAAGCATAGGTGAAGCCATATGAACACTCTAGACAAGTCGCTCCGTTAGACACTTTATCACAATGCTGAAATGGAGAGCGAATACAGGTTTTCAAATCATTAAAAATATACCCAGTTTTGCATTCCAAGCATTCCTCTGAGGTGCAAGTCTTACAACCTTCCATAGACCAATCGCACGTTTCACAATTACCATATTGATTTTTGATGTAGCCTTCTGCACATGTTTTACACTCTATTTCTGAAGAGGCAATTTGGCAGCCTTCAATAGGTGCATAGATGCACTCTTTATTTTCATTAAGCAAATAATTAGTATAGCAATTTAAACAAACATTACGTTCGTTGTTAACTTCACAATCTTGGCAATAAGAAAATCTAGAGGTGCAAGAGAGGCACATGTTTTGCTGATTTGGTTCTGGGAAGAAACCTGAAGAACATTTTGTACATTGATACATACCACTGCATTCAATGCATTTTGACACATAATGATTGCAAGGCTGACATACGATATTATCAGCGTCATAAAAAAAATTATTTGCACATGTAGCGCATGAATTATCAGAAGATGATAATTTTGTGCAATTCCCTATTGATGTCTGCACACAGGCATTGCTATTTTTTGGATCAATAGCATAGTCTTTGAAGCATTTTTGACACTCTGAAGAGGAAGAACAGGTCTCGCAGTGAGCTGGACAGCTTGAGCAATTTTCACCGTTGATATAGTACCCACTTGCACAAGATCTGTGAGCAGAGTCGTCAGTGCAGGCAGAGCATTCAGAGCCACATGGTTGGCAGTTCCCTAAATTATCATGATGAAACCCAAAATCACAGGTTGTACAATGCTTGGGGCCAGTGTATGTTGCACAATTAGGTAAAGAGTTACTACAAGGTGCTATACAGTCTGTATAGTAGCCAGAAGTTGAACAGCCAGAGCATGTATATGATGATGACAAAGACACGCAAGGATAAAAGGTAGCAGTTGAGCAGCCAGCAAATCTGTCCGGGAGTTTAAGAGGGTCTTGGCAGGTTATACAATAGTCTGAGGTGGTGGACTCGCAGGTTTTACATCCTAATAAGGCATCGTTTTCGTTACAAGTATAAAGGCTTCTAAAGGGTTTTTGAAAGTTTTCGAAGCCTGGTGAAGACAAAGTTCAATTGCTCTGGGACTGAAAAAAGAGGGAAGGATCTTGTAAGAGGGAGGCTGAGTTGGAATTAAGACTTGTTTGAGGGGTTTTAGAAATTGAAGGAGACTCTGTTGAGGCAAATGCTTGGAGAATGAGAAGAAGGCAAATGATCGTTCGAACCATTATTATTATTATAAGGAATTTGAAACATGGATAATATCTGTTTGATTAGGCCCAACAAAATCTGCCACCATAAAAATCAGGCCTAGAGAATCAATTTAGGGGGTTTTAAGTATAGAATAAAACCATTAGACTTGCATTAGGGTTAAATTTTCTTAGCTTGTTCAAAATAAAAAGTTTCGACTAATGGCCGATTTTATTGCTGATAATGATTGTAGACTTATTTAACGGAACTAGCAAGATAGATGAAAGCTATGAAAGATTATATTAAAATTATGTTAGTTTTGATTGAAGGAGGCTTCTAATAGCATAAATAGCCCTTGGGAATAAATTTTTAAAATTGGCGAGTTAAGATTAAGCATAAAATGGATTAAAGATGAATCCTTGAGAATGTAAAATAGGTAAGAAATTGTTTATTCAATTAAAATAAAATTAAATTTTTGCTTTAATGATCATATAAACTGATATTTGATCATAAAGCTCAATAAGTAATTTTTGAAGCAAAAAATTATTTTTATGATTTGTTTTGGGTATAAATTTAATAATACAAATTTCTTGAAAATCGATTGAAAAGTAGATTATTCTTTTTAATTTCAATTAATTGCCCCACATAAAATTCCAAAATAATTATTTCAAGTTGCAAGAAGAGTAAATATACTGATCAATTATATAGAAAATTTAATAAAATTAAAAAATTATATTGCTAATAATTCTGAAATATTATTCTGAGGCCTATATCAAATAATCATTAAACATTTAGTAATATCAAAAATATAAGGTTTTATTAAATATCGGCATTTTCAGTATTGGATTATAAATGGAAATTTTTTGAAATCAGATCAGCTGTGTGTTAGGGTAAGCTATCTTTTGTAGCATTTAACGGTTATTTAAAATAGATTAGGCATAGCAGCTCTGATTGATTGAAGCTCTTTTGACTATATACTAATCCTCTTTCTTTCCTTAATTTTCTGTACTCTATTATTAGTCATTCTAACTTAATTCATTTGATGATAAAAATTTTTAAGCACCAAATGAAAATATTTCAATAAATTTTATGTGAAATTAAAATATAATAGTAAATTTATAATAAAAAGCATCATGAAATGAAGTAAAAATGGGATTTGGAGTAATTCCAAATCTTTTCCAATTTCATCTCCTTTTGAGCCAAGCCCAGGGATATTCACCCTTCTCATAAACACTCTCAAAGGTCCTAATGGTTGTTGATTATGGTTATCATGGCTCCTCCACATTTTTTAATTCTTTCCATTTCTGGCTCATCATTTGGCTCATGTCCCCACTCAAAACTTCTCCCGGATATTCACCAAATGCCTTGCTTTATGTATGAATTCTGTAGTAATTTCATGCAAATTATTAATTTCTACTAAAGTCCGTTTTTCTGCTTATCAGTTTCTTGCGCTTGCATATGGAGTTTTTTTGGTGAAAGCATAACCCCTAATGCAGTTGTTCCTGACATGTGTGAGTCTATATCAGAACCGCATAGAGAATTTTGACATTCTATGTACATTTTATCAAATGCTTGCTCAGGGTTTTCGTTAAATAATAAAATATTCCTTATTATGAAGATCAAAAAAATATAAAATTTTATTTGAAAGGACTTTTACAATGCTGAAAGGAGTATTATGGATATTTTGAATTTTCTGTTTCTTTGAATTATTTCTCTGGAATTCTCATTAGTGGTTTTAAAAGCTGGATTTCAATTTTTCATACGCCGATTGATTTGTTTAATATTAAGTGACAATTTTTGAGGGTAGATTATATTATGCTTTCTAACTTTATAAGTAAACATATATAAATTTATCTTTATTCTTTTATTGATTAAAAATTTGGAATAAACAATTGAAATTTTAAACTTCTTTTTATATGCAAATCTGATCGCTCAAATGATCATTTCCTGCTTTAATCTCTCAGTAAAGTAAAGATTTTTTCAAGTTTTCTTGTAAACCAGCAGCCCATATCAGATCATGCATGTCATTTATTTCGATAACTTTGATTTATTCTTTATTTTGTCTTTGGCATAATAATGAGAGTTATCAAGTTTATTTTAATATAAAATTAATCTTTTCTGAATCAATTATAACTATTTTCTTTAACTGGATTTATAAAATAAGAACCAATATATGAATTTTCATGTGTTTTCACTTCATCTAAAAAGGAAATAGATTTTATTATAAGTGCATAAAAAGAGTATAGATTTTATCGCTGAATATTCTTTATAGGCATCATTAAATTCTGGGTCACCTGGGCAATTCTTTTTATTTAATTTTCTATAATTTTCTATAATTTCTGTTTTTGGGTTATTTGGGTTACTCAAATAAATAGAATTTTTCGCTGGATATTGATGATTTAGTAGAATTCATCAGCATTTGATTAGTAAATTTTCAATTTGATTCCATCATTGATTTTAGATTCTTCTGCCTCAATTAGTTTAAAATTGAGCAATGAATTTCATAAAAATTTCTCTGAAACCATATCAATAATTCTATTTGATTAAAAAAAATTCAATAAAAAAATTAACCTAATTATTAAAACATATAGGTAATTACTAATTTAAAATATAAGAAAATCATTAAAAGAGATAGAGTATTATTTGATTAAGAAGCTATGAATTGATTTTATTTAAAGAGTCACTTTGCTCGATGCTCCTCTGACTTCTCCACTTGATTTAACCATTATAGAAATATATCTGCAAAACATATAGAAAACTTGGACGACAAAAATTTCCACAAGAATTCCCCATAAGAAGCTTACTGCCCAATACCCACTCCAACTGAAACAAAAATCAATATTAAGGATCACAATTCCAATTATTGACCCAAAAAGCACAACACCTCCTATCAATGAAGCTAAAATTGTAATTGTTTTTCTTCTTTTAGCATCTAAACAAGGAATCAAGAAAAGTTCTAAATGGCAAGCAATTAGAACAGCTAGAACTGTATACCCAAGAAAGTTTCCTTCATATTCCTCAAAAATCGTTTGAGTTGATATTTCTTTACCTTTATCAGTATCTTCAAATGCTGAAAGTAAGCAGCCTTCTAATAATAATTCAAAAATAATAATTGTGATTAAAATGAAAACTCGTCTCCATCTTGGTAAATCTTTTCTGTAATAAATGAGCCCAATTGCTAAGTGTCCTTCCAACAGTAAACGCAAGCTTGCTTTGCCTCTATTTGGATATATAGAATCGTATTCTATTACTTTATTGGATAAAATTTCAGGAGGAGTTGTAGGGGTATGTTGCTCTTCTTCAGGTAAATTTTTATCGTTATCAGTTTTAATCATTTCCTGGAGATCATTTTTAGAATTATTATGCTGCAAGATCTTTGAATGATCTACAAGCTCCATGTGCCACTCATTTTTCATTGTGCTGATATATTCAATTTCATTCATTTTTAGAGGTGAGCCATCATTATTAACGTTACCTTCAAGTTCAAACTCAGATGTTTTTGTTTTTCTCTTTATTTCTATAAGTTCTAGATTTTTCTTATCAATAATAACTGAAGCTACCATTAGAATAAATCCTATGAAAAACCCAACTACCATAATGATTATTGGAGCATAATTTTCCCCACAGGATGAAGTATTATAAATAGGAGGGACATAAGGCACAGATTCTGTTTCAGAAATCTTAAACAAGGAGAAATGAGTGACATTTACTGTAATTGTGCTTGAATTTATATTTAAAACCATGCAGCCATTCACTTCCCAAACAGAAGTTTCATTATTGTAGTAATAGCAAGAAAGACCATTAGTAGCATTTTTATAATAAGGCAAGGTAATAGTCACTGGATATCTGTCATCTCTGAAAGATTGGTATTGGTCGCTTGAATTGGTGTATTGATAATTTTGATAGCTACCACTAACTGAATAGCCTAGAGAAAACCAAGGTGAATAGTCATCAGACATATTGAAAACATTTGCCTTGCAGTTCATTATGTAAGTATCGTCTAACGGAATAGTTGATGGGAATGTGACGTCTATAATGCCAAAACTGCTCTTTGTGCCATTTAATGTGGATGGAAAATCTCTGACCTTATTAAGCTGAATGGAAGTTTCTGAGTCTGAATTAGGGAGTGAGTTTTGGCCAGGCAAATCATCAATTGTAATATAAACCATAAAAATTGATAGAAACTTGTCAGAATTCAACAAATAAGATTCATATGGCATGGCTTGATTTGCAGTTTTATTAGCAAACTGTAAATAGCCTTCTGAAAATGATTTAGCGATATTCAAAATATTGGCTGCATCTGTATTAATGGGAATTGAGTGCGTATTCAGGATCTCGATAAGCCAATTCATGAAATCCATATATAGACTGGCCGTCATCGATCCTGTTTGGCTTGAAAGCGCCAAAATAGCTGCACAGAAGCTCTTATATAAAACTGCAGAAACAGTGGTTTGGGATGCTGCATATGATTTCAAGTCACTCCACATTTGTGAGAAAAGAGTATTATCGATTGCTACTGAAGAACAGATCAATGAGATTTCTGCTGGTATATTGTCTGGGTCCAAAGTTTGTTGTGCATATAAGCTTGCATAATCAGTCTGTGATAAGCGTCTTGCACTATTTACAATAATGCTATTAGAATAGCTTGTGCAGCTTGAAAGTTGGTCACATACCTTAACAGTCATCAAATTGGTATTTGCAAATAAAAGTGTTGAAATCGAGTTATCTTGTGAGGTACCTAATACATAATCAATACTGTTCCAAATGTCAATGTATTTATAAGTAAGTGGATAATCCTCTCCGTCTTGATCATGGCATTCGTCAATTGATGCAGTGAAGAGAGTATCAATAGCAGTCCCACTCGTAGGAGAAATTTCTAAGATTCCATTACAAATAGCACCTCTATTTATATCAACAATAATAGACGATGATATCGTATTCCCTGCAGCCTCAGTCACTATGAAATTGAATTTATAAGAATTTCCTTCTGCAAAAATTCCTGGAGGGATAGAAATAATCGATAAATTGTCAGGGGAAATTATTATTGAGGAATTATCACATGTTCATTTTATGGTAGAGCCAGACGATATTGTAACTGTAGGGGAAACTATATAGTAGCCATCAGAAGATGTTTTTGCCAATGTATAAGGGATTTGAATTGATGAAGATGAAGCTACAGTCGATTTCGAAACTTGTACAGTTACAGTTGCTGAAGCGTTTCTATCTCCTGATTTTATCAATAAAGTTATATCATAGCTAGCTTCTGGTATCATTTTTCCTGGGGAAATAGAAAGGCTTGAAGCCGTACTTGAAGAGATTAACTCTTTATTATCAGTTCCTATACAAGTGGATAAATTTGATGAGTACAAACAAGACCACTGATAGCTTAAAATAGTATATGAACTATCAGGGTCATAAGAGCCATCTCCATTTATTGAAAAACCGTCTAACGAAGCGACCATACTATTTGATTTGGAAAGCTTAATTGTCAAAGGAGATGCAGTTACAGTGATATTCAGTAAGGAAAAGCCTGATACAGATGGTCTTGAAGAGCTTTGGCTTACAGCAGTAGCGTTAAATTGATAGGTGTATCCAGCAAGAAGCTTATTTGGATTTATTAAAAGCTTGTTCTGTTGTTGAGATGCTAAAAGAATTGACGATGAGTCAATAGTAGGAGTTCCTGATAAAGCAACATAAGTTCACGTCCAAGTCACTGACGACACACTAGAATCACAATATTCCCCAACTGACGCTTTATAAGTCCTTGTATCCGATGATTTCATAGTAACAGAAGTCCCAGAATCAAATAAAACTTGAAGAGATGCGGCTGCTTTAATACTTGTAGTTATTGATGCTGAATTTATCCCCCCAAAAATGTTTGTTATTTTAAGAGTAACAACTAAAGAAGCGTCCGTATTACTAGTAAAAAGTGATTTTGTAATTGTAATAGAAGATAATGTCTGTGCTGCAATATATGAAGTAACTGCTGAGTTTTGGGGAGTGCTTGCAGCTGACCAGGTATAATTCAAAGGATTATTGAAGTTTCCAGTCGATTTCGAGCCTGAGAATACAAGTGCAGTTGTGCCACAATCCAAAGAATAGCTGGTTGGCCCAGAAATAACTGCAGTTGGGGTATAGTCCACTGTTTGCCTTAAATTTACAGTTAGTGGAGTATAGTTTAGGCTGCAAGTGCCTGTTGATTTGACTATATTAGTCCCTTGTAAATACAAAGTTTCGAGTCTTATAGTAAAGCTTTTTCCCAGTGTGATTTTCAGCTTATTGGATCCTACCCATGAGCAGCTGGCACCAGTTCCTAGTTTTCCTAAACTTTGCCAGTCAATGGTATTTGTGCATACGGCACTTACTGATGTATCGATACCTACCCCAAAAGTAACAGTAATTGCTGCAAAATATGCATCAAAGTAGCCATCAGTTACATCTGATAAAGCCAAATAATTTTTGCAGGCTATACATTTGTTGTTTACCATTGTATACCCACTATTGCAAATGCATGAACTTGAGGCAGTGCTATATGTAGAAAATGCTGTGCAGCTGCACTTTGTTTTTGATAATTCTGCAGTTGCAATGCAAGCTGAACAAATTGTGCCATCATCATTGCTACAAGCTGAGCATAAACTATTGCATTCGGCTACACATTTATTATCTTTTCAATAGAATCCAGTCATACAACTGCAAGTCCCATCAGAGTTTGCAGAAGCATGACTCACACAAGTATTACAATTCTCAATTGTTTTAG
The DNA here is from genome assembly GCA_949751825.1 of Blepharisma undulans. Classification (NCBI taxonomy): domain Eukaryota; phylum Ciliophora; class Heterotrichea; order Heterotrichida; family Blepharismidae; genus Blepharisma; species Blepharisma undulans. The sequence goes on from CATKHM010000199.1 coordinate 27,708, forward strand.
TGCAGATTGCGCATCCACTTTTACAAGGAACGCATTTATTCAAAGATTCTCCATACCCACTTTTACAAGAGCATAAATTAGTAGCATCAACAGATGCATTCTCTATACAACTGCTGCATAACACATTTGATGAGCATTTTTTGCAAAATTTTGGACAATTTGTGCAGGACCCAACGTTTGAATAGTAATAATCCTTGCATTTACAAAGATTTGTGGTCAAATCAAGGCTTGCGTTTTCGTCTTGACAAGTGCATACACCCTCCGAACTAATAATCATTGCTCGATCCAAGCATGTTACACATGTAATGGCATCAGAGCATTCTTTACAAGGAGCTTGACAAATTTTACATCCACCACTGTTATAATATCCAGCTTTACATTGTTGGCAGGTATTCCCATCGCTACATAATGCACAATTATCAATACATTTATTACAAATTCCAGAGGTTCCAGCATAATATCCAGCTTTGCATTGCTGGCAGGTAGTCCCATCACTACATACTGCACAATTATCAATACATTTATAACAATTTCCAGGTTTTCCAGCATAACCACTTGCGCATAAGCAATCTGCAGCATTTTCATCATACACTGTATTTTCTATTTCACAATGATTGCAAGTTCCTGATTTATAAGTATTATAATGGCCAGAGCAGCTTGTGCAATTAGTAGCTGAATTACAATTTTTACAAGGAGCCACACAAGGAGAAGTGGCTAAATTTGAGCTGAAATAAAATCCATCATCAGGCACACACAATCCAGATGTAGAATCAGTATGCGAATTGTCTGGGCAGTTGCATGAAGAATCCCATCCAGTAGTATGAATTGCATCTTTACAACCAGTGCACATTATAGAATTTGAGCATGTAGAACACTGTGGAAGGCATGCAGTTGTTGCAAATGGAGAATTAGATTCAAAATAGTAGCCAGCATCAGGTGTGCATGAAAAATTAATTAAAGTTGAATGAAGCGGGCATGCACATTCTGGATGAGATGGCATGTGGGTAGGATCCTTACATGAGTCACAATTTGTCTTTGAATCCTTGCATGTCTTGCACTTATTA
>CATKHM010000200.1:0-28760 GCA_949751825.1 Blepharisma undulans
TTCAAATTATAATTTTTTTTTTTATTATCTATCTTCATATTCTTTTAGATTTCGATAATTTTAACTCTCTCCATCTTTAGATGCATTTCTTTCCGAATAATTTGATGAATAATTTTAATCATCTCAAGTATGAAAAATAATTGTATAGCTTTTAATGCTCGCATTTAAAATTTTTCAGCTCTAAAACAGAAGAAAAGTGATTATACTTTAAAAATATTTGAATTCTCTGGCTTTTCTTAAATATTTTTCTATTTTTCAATAATTTCTGTCTCTTGCAATTATTTATCCACTGTGTTAAATATCGCTAATTTTGAGAAAAATTGTTTCCTCATCTAGAACATGTCTCTATGCATAAATCTTTTTATAAAATTTAGAATAGATAGCAAAAAATAAATTACTTATATAGGATTCATGAGATCTCATATTAATCGATAAATATGCATTTTTATATAGTATGTAGCAAATTGACCATCAAACGATGCAGGACTATATAGAAACTATCATAGGACCTCAAGGAATTTATGAAGACGGAATATTCTTCTTAAAAATTCAATATCCAGTTGAACATCCATTTTATAAAATTTATGGCACCAATTTTATATCACTTTGGAAGCATTTCCAGATATGTGATCTCCTGCATTAACTATTGAAAAAATTTTGATAGAATTAATGGAGTGTTGAATGGCTTTGATATAGAATATTCATCGCCTAATGAAATTGTTTTAGAAATGTATAAAAATAATTGAAGTGAATATAAAATTATGGCAAAGAGTGGGCGAGAAAATATGTGATAGATTAGTTTTGCTATTATATTTTTGTAATAAGAAAATAGTTTTAATGTGCATTCTCCAATACAAAGTCAGTTTATAAAAGAGCTAGATATAACTAAGCGAATCTATAAATTTACCCCAAATTCATTTCTTCTCAAACCCTCGACTTTTCCCACAATCTGCAGGTCTCTCGTTATAGCTGTATTTGCTCTTCTATAATCTTTCAAAATCCTACAGAATTTTCTGATCTTTACTGATAAAAAAAGTAAATCTTTTTTTCTCACTTGAAATCCATTTACTCTTCTATATCTTTTCTCCATAATCCTTGATAGTTTTTTTATAAAATTTCTCTTAATGAAATTGGCTGCCATGAAAAAAGATTTTGTTTCAGAAAGGACAAGAATCCAAGCCGCATTTGAAATAAAAATTAAGCTTTCATTGTTTTGAATTTTATTATACTAAATTTACATATTAACCTGAATAAAAAACTCTTATATTTTAGTTTAATAAAGCTATTTATTCAGCTAATGAATAAATTAATTATTATTACAATATCAATGACACATAATTAAGATAAAAGGATACTTAAGTCTTAGTCTTGCTTTCTTTCATCTGTGAAACCATTTGCAAAATAAAGTATCTTATAATCATATAGAGCGTTTCAAATACGAAAATCTGTATCAAGATTCCATAGAGAAAGCAAACTGCCCAGTATCCACTCCATTCAAAGCAGAACTCAAAGCTAAGCATAACAATTCCAATTATTGATCCAATAATAATAGCAACTCCTAATGCAACAGAAGCAGCTGTCCATGCAGGGGCTTTATTTCTATCGATGCTTAATGCAATAATCATGAAAATTTCAATTGGAATTGCAATAGTAAGTGTTAAAATGGTATATCCAAAGTAATCACCTTCATAATCACTGAACAATGTTTCTGTTGATGCTGAGGACCCTGAGCCAGTATTTTCAAATCCAAATAGCAAAAGCCCTTCAAGTAAAAGCTCAAAAATAACAATAGTTGTCAATGTAAACAGCCTAGCTCATCTTGCAAAGTTGCTTCTGAAGAAAATTAATCCAAATACTAAATGCCCTTCTACAAGTTTTGCAAGTTTATTATTTCCTCCTTCAGGTTTTTCTACTCCAGTTTCTACAGCTACTTGTTGAGAGCAAGACCTTTCAGTCAAATCAATATTTATAGACTCAATAATTTCATCATTTTCGTTGCCAGAGCTTCTTTGTTCTAATTCTTCTTCGATTTCTTCACCTTTTGCATGCTCTATTGAATTTCTTGGCTGAGTCGTTTGAAACAAACATCTAGTACTTCTTGGCTCAGTTTCAAATCCATTAGTAGAATGTGACATCAGGTTTTTCTCAGGAGTATTAAATGATAGAGGATTTTTCTCCACAGTTTTTCCTATTTTTTCAAGCCTATCATATACAATCATAATTGGAGTTAAAATCATAGAAATAAATAGCGTTACTACCATGATATAAAGAGGCGCATAGTTATCGCCACATGAAGGTCCAGCTTCTTTAGGATATGGATCAGGTGGTGATCTTGGTGAAGCTTGTCCAAGCTTGAACATAGAGAAATGATATACTTCAAATACAACGCTGCTATTTTTTACTTCAGTGACAACACAACCATCATTTATCCATACCTTATCAGTTTCATTATAGAAAAGACAAGTCCATTCGTACCCTTCTGTAATATTTTGAGAAATTGGCATTTCCAATGTAACTGGATAATCAGTGGTAGAGAATGGCACATAGGTTTCATTTGTGGTTTCTAGATTGAAATTTTTATATGTTCCTGACTGTGCAAAGCTGAGCATGACGAGATCAGAGTAGTCGTTTGAGGTGTTAAAATAGTGAAGTTTCATGTTCATTATATCAGTGTCTGCATAGGAGAAATTGGTTGGCGTTATGATTTTACGATCATCTGAGAATGAAATTGTGAGATTAGCTATTGCAGTAGGAAAATCTCTGTACTTGTAAATTTTAATGACATCTGTATTTTGAGATCCATCCATTGCAGCTTGAGCCATCAAAAGATCCTTTGAGATAGCGACTTCTCAGTATATAAGGAATTCATCAATATTCAAAATATAGCTTTCTAATGATAGTTCAGTGAAATTCGTAGAGTTTCCATAAGCAAAATAATTTTCAGCTAAAGCTACAATAGTATTCATATTGTCTTGGCTTGGTACAAGCGAAGGATTATCTACAATAATCTTAGAAAGCCATTCTGCTAATGTCTGGAACATCTCAGCACTCATCTGCTCTGTTTGGCCAGTCAGTGAATAAGTCGCACCTAATACATTTTCTAATGCATCACTAGTCATCTCATTACTAGCTACATAATTCTGCAAATCAGTCCACATCAGCTCAAACAGCTCACTATCAATAGTTGCTGAGCTGCAAAACAGGGAAATACTGGAAGGTACATTGTCCACATCAATTGTGCTTTCTTTATATTTATCCATCAATGAGCTATCCTCTAAACGTCTGAAACTAAATTTTCCAATTGTGATATCTGTTTTATAATCTGCACAAGTTTTCAACGAATCACATACAACGATAACAATTTTATTAAGGTCAGGGAAAAGATAAGTTGATAATGAATTGATTTCACTATTGTATCCCAAGGTATATAATTTACCGTTGGAATAGTCCAGATAGGTGTAAGATAGTGGATAATCTTCTCCATCTTTGTCATAACAGCCATTTATGCTGATTGTAAATAAGTTAGTGAGAGCTTTTCCTGTTAATGGGGAAACAATTGGCCCAAAAGAACTGCAGGCTGCTCCAAGGTTAACGGAAATTGGATATTCAACGTTTATACTTACTCCGCTATTTGTGGCTGTTAAGGTGAGTGTATAGGAAGCACCTTCTGCTGAATTACTTAAAGGCAAACTCACAGCTGATAAATAATTAGGAGAAAGAGTAATGCCTGATCCTGATTTTTCACTTCATACCAAAGTAGTTGCAGAGTCTGCTGTAACTTGAGCAGCTATCTGGATATTGGAAGCTGTGCTAACTTTAGTAGATGAACTTTTAATTTTAACAAGAGTATTAGATGCTTTGTACAGAACATTCAGAGAAATTGTAGCACTTGCTGTTCTTGAGTCCTTAGAAATTGTGCAAGTGATATCCCATTTGGCTCCTTTGATCATTTGTGAAGAAGGAATCGTCAAAATAGAATCTGTATCATTGCTTAAAGGTGTTTTTCCTAAAGCTCCTACACATGCAGTATTATCTAAGCTGTTCACACACGTCCATTTATAAGTAAAATCTTTGTAAGATGAATTAGGATTGTCTGGGTCTTTTGAATTTTGAGCATCTACAGTGAAATCTTTATCAGGTGACACATCACTACTTGTATTGGACAACTCAATACTTAAAGGCGAAGCGGTAACTGTTACTGAAATAGTAGAACTTCCTGTAATAATCTCCCCATTGTTTGATTGTGAAGCAGTTGCCCTAAACACGTAAGGAACAGAGTTTGGTGTCAAAGTATTAGCATTTATAGTCAGTTTATCTCCATTTGCATTGGCAAGTATTGAAGCAGAGTCTATTGTAGGTCCACTGTCATAGGTCCATACCCAAGTAAACGTGCCTGCTGTTGAGCATAAAGAAGTGACCTTTGCTTTAAGTGTTTTTGATGTAGAAGATTTCATAGAAGCACTGTTGCCTTGGTCAAATATCACTATTAATGCATTTCCATTAATAATTGTTGTGGTAAATGTAGTTGAATCTGAAACAGATAAGATATTTGTGACTGTTAATTTGACAGTCAATACAGTAGTTGTGGAGGAATCGAATAAGGCACGATCTAGACTAATTGAAAAAGAAGATTTACTGTTTTTGATAGCATCAGATACCTTGGAATTCTCTGGAGATATAGAAACTACTGCCCATTCATAATCAAGGTAATATCCTACGGCACCTGCGATTGATCCGCTTGACATGAAAAGAGGATCTGTGCCACATCCTAAGGCAAAGTTAGTTTGACCTTTTATTTCTGCAATTGGCGCAGGTTTAGTTGATATTGTAGGATTAATTGAAAGAGGCTGATAATTTGTTGTGCAAGGATCATTCGAATCTTTTACAATATAAGTGCCATCCAAATAAAGAGTATCATATCGTAGTAAGAAGCCAGGACCAAATAATATTCTAATTCCATTATTCCTCTCCCATGAGCATCTTGGGTCAGTTCCAAACAAAGCGACTGTGGCAGGTGCGAAAGTTAGGCTACAGTCTGGATAAGTGTCTGTTCAAATTTTGGTGTTAAAACCGACAATCATTGTTGCTCAAGTTGAGCTGAAATTGGCATACGATACATCACTTGGAGATAAATACCTTCTGCAAGACACACATTTGCTGTTTGTCAAAGTATATCCACTGTTGCAGACACAGCTTTGAGTTGCCTTGGAATAGTTAGAATTGGCAGTGCAACTGCAAGTTTTTTCCGGCGAGAGCTCAGCGTTCACCACACAGCTAGAACATAAGTCAGGGTTATCAATATCACAATTAGTGCAAAGAACGTTGCAAGTTGCAACACAATATCCAGAAGTGTCGGTAGTATTAAGACTAAATGTTAGGTCACAAGTGCATTTATTAGTAGAGCTATTTAAAGTAGCATGTTTCTTGCAGCTAGTGCAGACTGTGGAATTGATACAGGATGAACAAGGAGAAGGGCACGCAACACATTGTTTATTTAAAGCATAGTATCCACTTAGACATGTGCACACACCATTGGAAATTGGGCTTGTCTTATCGACACAGCTCGTGCAGGTTGAATCTGAAGTGCAGGTATTGCAAAGACTAGGGCACGCTAAGCATTTAGAAAGTGCAGAGTTATAGTATTGACCATCAGAACATGTACAAATTCCTGTTAGTGAATTCAGAGAAGCAATATCGAGACAAGAGGTACAGAAAGTATCAGAATTGCAGCTTTTACAAGGTCCGGTGCAAGCAATACAAGCAAACTTGGATAAATTAAAATAATGTGTGCTTGGACAAGTGCAAGCTCCATTCGACAAAGCCATAATCTTATCTCTGCAACCAATGCAAGAAGATGAAGAAGTTCCAGAGCATTTCTCACAAGTAATATCACAATTCTTACAAGAGAGTGTTTGAGAATCAAAATATTGGTAAGCAGGGCAAGAGCAAACACCAGCACTAAGAGACATTGTGAGATCTTTGCAGGTCAGACATTTTGATGAATTTGAGCAGGTCGCACATGTAGAGTCACAAGCCAAGCATTTATGGCTTGCTGAATCGAAATAGGTTGAATCCTTACACCTACAAACTCCTGTGATTGCAGTGTAGATCATATTTTCATCAATACAACTAGAGCAAAATGTGGCACTGGTGCAAAATGAGCAAGGATCAACACAGCTCTGGCAAACCCCTGTGCTTAGATAAGTTTTATCTGGACATGTGCAATTTCCTGAGTTAAACGTCATTTTTGAATCGACACATGTCACACAGAAATCAGCTTTCTCTATGCAGGTTCCACAGTGTTTATCGCAAGCCTTGCAAGAAATGGATTCTGAATCATAATATTTCCCAGAAGCACAAGTGCAAGTTCCAGCCTCAAAATCATATATAAAATCAATTGAAACACAAGATTTGCAGAAAGTTGAGTTTGAGCAAGTCTCACAAGGAGTCGAACATGCCATACATGAAGTCCCGTCATAAAAATTGTTTGAGGGACATGGAGACAGTTGGCAAGCAGATCCATCGAAATAATACCCTTGTTTGCACCTAGTACATTCAGCAGTTATGTCTTTGCAAGTGGAACAATTTGGATCGCAGGGTTGGCAGGTTGCTCCATCGAAATATTGTTCAGGTAGACAAGTGCATGAGATTGAGGTAGATTGATTCCCTTTGCATGTACAATTCATAGCAGAAAGATCCATTTTTGTAGGATTAAGACAAGTCTTACAGGTTCCTGTAAAATCTTCACATATAGCACATCAGTTTCCACATGGCTGGCATGTATTTCCATCGAAATATTCGCCTGCAGAGCAATAACAAGTAGAGGTTGAAGCATCAAGCTTCTGGGAGCCCTTACACTTGCAGTTGGTCTTATCAGTATCTTCTTCCATTCTGGCTGTGTCTTTACAAATATTGCAATTTTCAGTGTAGTTGTCACAAGATGCGCATAAATTTTTGCATAAAGAGCAGGTGATACCATCAAAGTAAGAGCCAGGAGCACATGAGCAAGAGCCATTTACTTCAGTTTGGCTGCCAGCACATTTGCATTTCTTTTTATCTTGATTGTCAACTACCATTAAATCTGTATCTTGACATTTTAAGCACTCTCCAGTATGTATATCACACTTCACACATTTATCTGAGCAAGTTACACAGCTATCACTGTCATAGCTATAATAATTTCCTGTTTGGCAGCATGAGGATGGATCACTTAAAGGTTCATCTATTATGGGTCAGTTCTTATTGCAAGAAGTGCAAGCACCTGTAAAATCTAAACAAGTATCGCAGCCTATTTCACATTGTTTACAGCTGGTGCCATCGAAATATTTTCCAGAGTCACATGAGCAGCTCATATCACTAGGAGTTTGGTTTCCTTTACATTTACAAGTTTTTGGATTATTTGTATCAAGATCCATTTTTTGAGAATTTTTGCATGTAACACAAATTCCATTGTCATTGCAGGTGCCACATCTAGCTCCGCATGAAATGCAGTCCGACGATGAGTAATAAGTCCCTGCTTTACATTCACATTTAGTTTGATCATTTTGGGATTGAACCATTTTATCAGATTTGCAAGAATTACAAATTCCTGTATTATCGCTGCAAGATTGGCAATTATCACTGCATTTCTTACAAGCCAAGTCTGTAAAATAAAAGCCACTACCACATTTGCATAAATTATCAACAAGTGTTTGAGAGTCAATGCATTGGCACTTCTTTGGATTACTTGATATTTGCATTCTTGAAGAAGGATCAACACAGCTTATACAATTTCCATTGCTGGGGTCACAATTCGGACAAGAACTATCGCACGCAACACAGTTAGTTTCATCCCAATAAGTCCCTGCATCACAGCTGCAGCCTGTTTGTGTCATCGTCTGAGTGGTGCCTGTGCATTCGCATTTTGTTTTATCAGTTTGGCTTATTTGCATTCTGGATCCATCAATACATGTCAAGCATTTTTCATAGTCACAAAAATTACAAAAGTTGCCACATGGCATGCATACTTGTCCATTAAATATATATTTAGCTGGGCATGCACATTCTCCATCTGTTAAGATTTGGCCTCCAATGCAATGACAATTTTTCTTATTATTGGGATCCTGCTCCATTCTTGCCTTTTCACAAGTAGTGCATTCTCCAGTATGGATATCACAGGTAGCGCAGTAGTCTCCTTCACAACTCACACAAGACTCTGAGTTATACCAGGTTCCTGTGGTACAGCATGCAGCTGGGTCAAATAAGCTTTCTTCCTCTATTGGTAAACTTTTCACACAAGTAGTATAAGTTGTAGCACTGGCATATAAATATCTATAAGAGAATATTTGACAAGCATTTACTGTAGCATCACTATTAAAGAAATACCCAGATTGGCAAGAGCAAGAGCCGTCAGCATTCTTTTTCATAGTATTGTCGACACAAATCTTGCAGGTAGTTGCATTGTCACAGCTAGTACAGTAAACACCACAAGATTGACATTGGCTGCCATCATAGTATTGACTCGAAGTGCAGTGTGAGCTTGGGACTATGATTTTGCTTGAAATATCCCATGTCATAGATGAATTATAGATACATGTTTGAAAATCGTTTGGATTTTTTATCATTGTGATAGTATCTTTACAGGTGGTGCACTCTCCAGTATTTGCATCACATTCCTGACATTTGTCTTTACAAGAAATACATGAAAAAGCGCTATGGTCATAGAAAGTTCCTGGAGGGCAAGTGCAAGTCTTTGCTGTAGCTCTAGGATCTTTGCATTCACAATCTTTGTTATTTGAGCTGATTTTCATTTTATAGTTGCTTTGGCAGCTCAAACAATTTCCAGTAGAATCCTCACAATAAGCACACATTGCTCCACAAGAGGTACAAGCTCCAGCATTTTCATATTGTCCTGGAGGGCAAAAAGTGAGAGAAAAAGATCTTCTATGTCATGATCCTTGAGGTTCTTCGACCACAGACTTCACCTCTTCAGCAGAATGAAGCTGCAATAAAGCTATGATGAGTCAAAGAAGAAATCGCTTAGACATATTTTTATAAGCCATAATTTTTAGTGACGAATTTTTGAATTATTAAAATAATTCTTACTATTAGATCATTAAGTAAAAACAATTGAAAGAAGTATTTATTTTTAAAGCAGGAAATATGTTTAATATTTAAAGTGATATTGGCTTTGGAATATAGCATCTAAAGTTAAGCTTTCCTAATTTTATGGATAAAATGGTTATTTCCATACTCGGTAATATTAATTTCACTCTAGTTTTAATGCTGCCAACCAAATTTGATAATTCTATCAATACCTTGATTTGAATCAAAATTGGTGGCTTAAAGGTTCACCGAAGACTATAATCCTATCTGAATAGCATATACTTGAATATTATTCCATTAATTTTTATATAAATGTCTTACCGATTTATATGGATTTTTCTGATTCTAAAATCTAGGAAAATGATTTAAAGACATACAATGGATTATCAGAGTCTAAAATTAGTTATCTTAGATTGAAATTAAATACCTACCTCGCTATGCTATGAAGAGTGAATAAACAAAAAATATTTTATTGAGCAAAATTTTGATATCTATTAAGGTAATATAATTTTAAAATATCAATAATTTGAAATTTTAAAAATTTTATTGAATTTCATACATATTTTGTATTTCATTTTCAAAAATTCTTAAGGATCTAACAACTTTACTGATTTTTAAATTTTTCTTATAAAAGTATTTTTAAATTTAGTTATTCATCATCAGTTTTGAAGTTGATATTTTGCATCTATTCCATAATTTTTATATAAATACTTAATATGCATTTTTAGATATTAAATTTTAAGTTTATTCTAAAGATGCTTGATCATTATCATATGTATGATATTTTGTTCATTTTAATCAAATTCCACCTTCAATTTCATTTTATAATTTTTAAAGCCAGCTAGCCAGCGAACAGCAGTGCATACAAATTCTTCATAGTATCTATTTCCATATTCTTTTGGTTTTCAATAATTTTAACTCTCTCCATCTTTAGAAGCTTTCTTTTCTAATAGCTTACTTAGGAATAATTATGTGTGTCTAAAGGATAAAATAATTATATAGCTTTAAGACTCACATTTATATATATCAAAGTCTTTTAGCTTGTGCCAGAAGCAAAGCGATCATAGTGTCAAAAAATTTTAATTCTTTGACTTTTCTTGATTTTCTACTTTTAATTAGTCAAAATTCTTAAGCAAATCTATTCTGTTTCCAAACAACAAGTACTTATTATTTATCTTTTCTTCTAATAAACAAATCCCTCTGAAATGCCTATAGATTGCCCCAAAATTCTTTTCTTCTCAAACACTTGGATTTCTCTATTCTGATCTAAAATTTTGCTCCAATTATCACTAAATTCAAAGAAAATCTTTTGAATCTAATAATATTGTTAGAATTCTTGCCAATATTGTGTGAACTGTAACAACACGAAAATCCAACTATATCGATTGAACATAAATTGAAAAAAATGTCAAAAAATACAATTTAGTAGCATTATTTAGATGTGAGCTGTTGTTGAATGCTATCATGATTTGTTTACAAATATTAATAATGGAATAAACTAAACCTTTATTTCTCACTATAAATATCATAATTTATGACTGAGAAAATTTTTACACTATTTCGTAAAGATCTTTAATTACTTCTAAGAAGCCTGGATATTTAAAGAAATCTTAAGTGGAAACTCGCTATAGTCCAAATTCTTAGTAAGTATGATGCATTGAGATGTATTGCAAGATTCCATTTCCCACCCAGTTGTCGAAAGTAGAGTTCCTTGACTTGATTTAGCTTGAATATCCGAAATTCCAATTGCTAATACAGAGGGATAAGCAAATTCAATGACTATATAAGGATAATTAAGGCGCAATCTATATCCTATCGAAGTGTTTATACAAGTATCTCCTTCTAGAACCTCTGCAGTAATACAGCTATAGCATTTTGATGGCTTGTTGCAATTGATATCACATCCACATTTTTCACAGTTGGAGCCTGTATAATAATATCCAAGGGTGCAATATGTGCATTGACCTGCTCCAGTGCAAATATCACAATTGTCAATGCATTTGATGCACTTGTTTGAATCTGAATAAGATCCAGCAGGACAAATACAGTTACCAGAAGAATCTGTATTTTTGCATTTAAGGCACTTTGAGGTGTCGCATGATAAGCATCAATCAGGGCATTTGCATAGAGAAGCTGGACTGGAAGCTAAAATTTCAACAGAAGAAAAGCTAGATGAACTGAAAAGGATGTTATTGGAGCAACTACAAGCAGAGGAGCCAGCATTTTTGACGCATTCTTCTTTACAAGAAGATGAAGTTGGGACGCACTGCTGATTATATGCTGGACATGCAATGCATCCACTTGGACATGATCATGTATATATATAGAATTTGTTAATTGTCTCATCATAAAAACAGTTCGAAGCACTGGAAGAAGTGTCTCGAAGATTTTCGATAAGGTAAACAAATCCTTTGAATCCAGAATCAGGATTTTTGGCCCCAAAATATATATATTGAGGACTCTTTGAGTCAGCCCATTTTTTTTCTAAACTTCAAGCACCAGTGTCGTCAATAGCATTCATAACACTTCCATAACCCCAAGAAATATAAAATTTATTTCAAAAGAAACGAATCCACTTATCTGACTATAAATTACTTTTCCCTGCTGCAATGGTATATGATTCTTTAAATAATATACTTGTTTCATTGAAGACATTACCATCACTTGTCACATAAGAAATAAAATCATTAGAATCTGAATATATTGTGAGAATTCTTGCCATTGATTGATCCAGTATATAAATTCAAAGATGAACTGTGACGGCACAGTAGCTATATTGCCCTGCTCGTTGAGCTAGACAGTAATAATTTCTCAAATCGAATGAATAGGAAGTTTGCTCAGAAAAATATACTCCCATGCATGTAGATATGCCTGGAGTAATGGCAGTCAGATTTCCTCCAGCATTGCCAGTAGTTTTTTCATTTTTGATTGAGTTGTCAGAGTTCACGCTTGAGGGAAGCAACATAAAACGATCTTTTGGTTGATAATTGATATCAGCACTGATGATCAAGTAGGCTAAGATGAGTAAGAAAATAGCTGATTGTAATTTCATCAATGAATTATTATAATGGCCGTTCAATATTATAAAATTATCTTAAGAATATACAAAATATTTTCTTAGAAATATATATTTAAATTTTAAAAGCTATTTTTGTTTCAAATACAGTATCCAAAGTAAATCCTTCCTTATTTTATGGACATAATAATGATCTCATTCTTGATAAATTTTAATTTCACTTTAGTGTCAATATTGTAAATATAAATTTGATAAATTTATTAGTCGCTTGATTTGAGGTATAATTGATGGCTTAAAGACTCATCAAGGACTGACCTTATCTGAATAGCATATACTGAATTATTATTCCATTAATTTTTACAAAAATGTCTTATCAATTTATATGGATTTTTCTGATTCTAAAATATTTTAAAAAGATTTAAACATATAATGATGAATTATCAGAGCATAAAATTCATTGAATTTGATAGAAATCAAAAACCTAATAAATTTCTGTCTTCCAGTTTCTTATATGTCTGCAGAAAATTCATTTTTAAATTCACACATAGGGCTTCTGCTTCAGACAACAAAGTAGTTTTCAAGAAAAATCGCTGGGTGTCTGGATTTATCGTCGTATGTGTCACATAGGCCGCAAGAGCTTCGGAAACTGGATGTCCTTCTTCTCTGCATTTATAGACAATCCACCTGACTACATCTTCAACATCAACCATAACTGTGCTCGATTTAATATGAATTATTATAATTACATCATAAAATTATTTCTTTTATGTTTGACTCACGGTCTTCTGAAAATATTGCTGGGAAAGCCTGCTTTATTTGCCACAAGGGGTTTGTTGTACATGTGAATCTGGCTTTTTCTCTTTCGTCTGCTACACTTCTAGCAGAGTTGAATTGAGAGATGTAAAGACTTTTCTTATTGTGCTCCTCTACAAATTTGTCAAGCTCGTCCTGTATTTCATAATTCATCCTAGCTTCTTTTCTCTCTGTTGTTATCAACCCAAGGATAAGGAAGTTTTTTTATGTCGCTGCCGAAGTCAGTTGAAGTGCTGGGCGATGGATCTATTTGGGTTGAAACTTTACTAAAAATAAAGGCTTCAATAAATTTGTCTTCTTTTTTTTCTTGAATTTGCCTTGCTAGCTCTTGGGAAGAAAGTTTTTTGTTGTAATTGTTTTTGTCTACGGGACTCTTCAGTGCTATGCATTGAAAATATGTGCCCTCCAAAACCAGAAGTAGTGGTGGATGACTCTCGGGCTGGACGAACTGACGCTGATTTTGGGTGCATGAAGGGTTTTGTATTCTGAGTTTCCTTTTTCTGCCATAAATAATTTGATAAGACTAAAATAGAAATTGACTGAGAAAAATTGCCTCATTTATCGTATAATGACGAAAAAAGTCGATATTTAAGTGTAATATAAATATGTCAGTGCCCTTTTAAGAGAGCATAAAAATATCGCTCATTCTTCAACTGAGAAGCTAATATTTTTATACTGAATCATGAAATTTTCTGATGAGTCATAGTTTTACTTTGGTTATTCATTATTAGCATTGAAGAAGATATTTTACTTCTTTTTGCTTAGTTTTATAAAATAAAAACTAATTATGCTTTTTTTGAGCTACAAAGTGAGTTTATTTTCAAAAATACTCTATCTACGTCACATCGATGATATTTTTCTTTATTTTAATCTCACATTCGTCTTCAAATTGTAATTTTTAAAAAGCAACTACAACTACAAACGTCAACACATAAAATTTCTTCATAGTATTATCTATCTCCATATTCTTTTAGTTTTTGATATTTTAATTCTATCCATTTTAGTAGCTTTCTTTTCTAATAAATTTATGAATAATTCAATGAATCTAAAGCTTAAAAATAATTGAATAGCTTTTAATACTTGATTTTATATTTTTCTAACTCATTTGTCTGAGTTAAAATATATGATATATCGCCAAAATAATATTTGAATTTTCTTACTTTTCTCTTTCTTTATTTATTTTACAATTTTTTCAATGTTACGAAATTGCATGTTTATATATATATCATGTCTCAATTTCTTTTTTAATAGATACAAAAATGCATTCCTTATATAGAATTCATAAAGAGACCAAATCAATCGATACATCTTCACTTTTATACAGTATGTGGCCAATTGATGATCAAACAATGCGTGACTATATTGGAACTATCATAGGACCTCAAGGGACTCCTTACGAAGATGGAATTTTCTTTTAAAAATTCAATTTCCAGTTGAGTATCCATTTCGCCCTCCAATTATAAAATTTATGACACCAATCTTTAATCCGTGCATAGATTCCAATGGAATCATCACTTTGGAAGCATTAAGAGATATGTGATCGCCAGCAATGACTATTGAAAAAATTTTGATAGAAATAATGGGAACATTGAATGACTTTGATATAGAATATTCACCGCCTAATGAAAGTATTTTAGATATGTATAAAAATAATCGAAGTGAATATGAAATTACGGCGAGAGAATGGACAAGAAAATATGCGATAGATTAGTTTTTGTTATTTTTTGAATAAGAAAATAATTATCTAAAATTAACTTCTATTTATTATATCAAGCGCAGAAGCTTTTATAAGTTCATTAGATCTTTTTTCTGTCCTTTTTTTGGGCTTTTTTACTATTTCTGGTGGCTCTATAATCATATTTTGAATTTCACCTTCCTCTTCTTCAATTTCCATCTTTACGCTTTCTATTTCTATCACTTCTTTTTCTACATTTCAAGGCATTAAAACTCTTTCCACCTCTTCAAAATTATTACATTCCACACATCTATCTTTCCTGAGCGAATCTATAAATTTACCCCAAAATTCATTTCTTCTCAAGCATTCGGCTTTTCCCACAATCCACAGGCCAAATTTCGCTCTTGTTATGGCTACATTCATTCTTCTATAATCTGCCAAAAATCCTACAGAATCTCCTGATCTTACTGATGAAAATAAAATTAGATCTTTTTCCCTTCCTTGGAATCCATCTACTGTGTTCACTTCTATATCTTTCCTTCACAATCCTTGATATTTTTTATATAGAATTTCTCTTATAACTTTTACTTGCCGCCTATATGGTGTAATTATCCCAATATTCAGCCTAGACTGATGCCAATTTGAAAATTTATCATATATTTGTACAATGAATTCTGCTTCTGGTTTATTAAATAAGCTTGTTTCTTCTTGTGATTTACACTCATTACTTGTTTTTAGGTCAAAAAACATTACATCAATATGAGGCATCCATTGAGGTCTTTGTCTTGTAAGGACATTTTGGGCATTTTGCAGCCTGGATTCATAAAAAAATTCTGATGAAAACCAACAGATTTCTGGAGTCATTCTGTATTGGATTTCTAGCATGATAACTTCTGTGCCGCCTTCCATAAGTCTTTCAAATAATGATCGATTATAAAGGACGTGAGGAGAATGCTTGTTAAAAGTAGTGCTGGGAAGCTGTCTTGGATCGCCAACTAAAACTACATGTTTTGCGCCATACTGCAAAGGAATTAATGTGCTTAATTCGACACTTTGGCAAGCTTCGTCAATTAGAACACAGGTGAATTTATTTTTTAGGCCTTGCATTTCTTTGCATCCTGCTGTACTCAAGGTGCAAAAAATAATATCAGCTTTTTCCAATAAATCCATCTCATATTCTTTTTTCCTCTCTTTAAATTTTGCTTTGACCCCTCTTTCCCTAAACAAATTATTCTGGAATTCTCTCCTTTTTTCTTCAAGCTGCACTATCATCGCTCTATCCCCTTTATTTTTCGCTTTCACCAGCGCCACATCTACCTTATCCAATTCCTTTTTCCATTGATCAATATTTACCTGTGGAGCACTAATTCCTTGTTTTTTGAATTTTTCTGACAATAAATATTCCACAGTGATTTTTTTTACATCTTTTGGGGTTTCTCTTGTATCATTTGGATTTTTTTGGCGAAGTTCTAAATGCTGTAAATTTACATGGCCAAGTCTAACGAATAATAAATCATCTCTTCTTTTTCCGTCGTCGCCAAATAGTCCTTGTTTGACAGTTCTGCAGGCTAATTCATCAATGGCCGCATTGCTGGGAGCACATACAAGGAGGCGTGGTTTTTCATTTTTTGGGGTTCTTATGAGTAAAAATGAGGACATTATGCCTAATAATGTATGTGTTTTTCCAGTCCCAGGAGGGCCTTGCAGAAGGGTAATTCCTGTGTTTTGGGAACATACTTTTTGGATTGCTTCACTTTGGGAGGAGTTGTAGCGTTCTTCTATCATTTTTATGTACCCATTTGTGAGGTCTGGGGCAAATCATATACCTTTCATGCAGGGATTCATAATGAATTCACCGATATCTAAAAATTCAGCGAGTTTTATCATTCGGAATTCTCGCATTAAGCTGGTAAGGGATTCTGCATAGATAACAATGAAAATTTCAGGTTTTTCTAATTTTTGGGCAAAATTGTTTTTTACTTTGAGTAGTCAACTGCAGCCTCTGTTTTCTCTTTCACATACCCCCAAATGGTACTCTGGGACGTTTTCTGTATTTCATTCAGCAAATCTTGATGGTACTTTTGTGGCACAAGGGATAATAATGACTAAATCGTCTTGTTTAATTGATTTGTAAAATGAGACACTTCCTGATTTTTCATCTCCAGGGACAATAATTGCATATTCTTGCTGAAGGCTATGCAATCTTAGCTCAATTATAGATTGTGAAGACATATCATCCTGATTTAATGCACAAAAAATATCTGCTCTTAGCTCATCAAAAAATGCAGGCAAAAAGTAATCCCTGTAATGTTTTCCATTTTTAAACCCGATTGGGATTGGTTTTCTTGCTAAAGGTTGAGGATCTGGGTTCATCAAGTCTATATTAAGCACAAAATTATAAAATTCGCTTGTGACGAGACGATTATGATATCGAGCAGTTCTCGCTTGAGCTTCTTTTTCTTCTGGAGTCATATTTTGGGATTTTTGAAGATATTTCATAGCATTATTGAAATCCTTATCTTTTTGGCTGAGCCTTGCAGTTTCAGCGTCTTCAGCTTCTTTAGCTTGTTCTTGGACTTTTCTTTCAGTTTCCTCCTTCATGAAATCGTTCACCTTAAACGAACCCTTTTTATCCTGTTTAGAAATTTTACGTGGTTCAGGAGTATCTGTCTTTTCACGTTTTTTAGGGATTTCTGGAAGAGTTTTTGAACTTTCAATCTGCTTATTTCACATAAGCAATTTTGTAAGAGATTTATCTTCATCATCATTTTTAGCTTTTTGAAAAATAGGTGAGTTGAAGGGGAGAACTCGCTTAGCGGGCTCCGAAGCCTGGGGCTTTACATTGAGGACTAATTCTCTTGAAACTGGAGGAGGCTTAGCATTTAATCACGGCTTTTTTGAATCAGTATCATAAGAATCATCAAGTGAAATGCTTTCTTGGCCTTTATATGTTTCTTTAAGTTTATCCGAAATAATTTTATCTGATCCCATAGCTTTTTTAACGATATCAGGTGCATTATCCAAGTTCATCACAGGGTCTTTTTTTAAATACGACTTCACCTCAATCTTTGGCTTTTTGCTCTTACTGAGATTTTCTGAGCTCCTTTTCATATTTTGCATTTCACCAAGATACTTATTTATGGGGTCTTACAATATTAAAACTTATTTGATTATTTTTTCTTGAAAATCTGTCCAATCCTTATGATAAATATATTAACTTTCAAATGGCAGATTTTACAATTTTTGGGCTAATTATAACACAGCTGCTTTCTTTGTCAATTTATTCACTTTTAGCGCCGTTTTACCCATCAGAAGCAAGACATAAAGGAATACATGGAGGTATGATTGGACTTGTATTTAGCTGTTATCCAATTACAGCTTCAATTTCATCTCCTCTCATAGGAAAATATTTAGGCTATTTAGGACGTAAAAGAATGCTTTTTATTGGCTGCTGTTGTAATACGCTCGCTATGATAGGTTTTGGCTGCATCCCATATATGAATAAGCACGGTTTTTTAAGTATTAGCATATTATCTAGATTATTACAAGGTTTTGGGGCAGGATGCATAGGGACTTCTTCATTTGCAATTGTAGCTGCAAGATATCCTGACAAGATGGAAACAATGATGGGATTTATGCAGACAGCAAGTGCTGTAGGGTTTATGCTTGGGCCTTTATTTGGGTCTGTGCTATATTCAATAGGTGGATTTAGTTTTTTATTTTTTACTTATAGTTTGATATTTTTGCTGTTTTTGCCTTTTTTCTGTGTGATGATACAAAAAGATGAAAAATACTTCAAGCCAGACAGTAACATTAAAGCTATGGATTTCATAAAAGTATACCCAGCAGTCTTAGACTTAATTTTAGTCGTTTTAGCTGCAGCTTGTTTAAGTTTTTTAAACCCAACCCTTGCAGACCATTTAGAAACCTTCAATATTCATATTGTGGTAGCTGGGATAATTTTTACATTGCCAACTATTAGCTACATTATTGTAGTTATTGCACTTAAATATATTCATATTGAGAGAAAAGCTATAATGGCTTTAGGATTATTTACAATTGGACTTGCATGCATAGAAATCGGGCCTTGGAAATATTCAGGACTTCCACATAATTTAGGGATTGTGATAGTAGCTTCAATTACTTTTGGGATTGGGTATGCATCGTGTATTATTCCGGCACTTCCAGATATGATTGATAGTTCTCAGACCTTGTTATCTCAATATGAGCGTCAACAAGTTTCTGATTTTATATCTGGGATTCTTAATTTTGGGTTTTTTGCTGGAGAAATGATTGGACCACCACTTGCAGGGGTTTTAAGAGATAATATTGGCTTTGAAAACTCAGAAGCGGCTATATCATTGGTGTTATTTTTGTATATTGGAATATATGTGTATTTCACAAAATCTTTTAAGTGCAAAGCATATGAAGAAAGTATTAGCCCGATAATGAAAAGCAAGGTGGATGTCCCTTATGATACTGTAGCATTGGAAGATATTTCTGTAAATCCTTAAAACTATTTATATGAGTTTTATTAAATATAAAATAAGAGTGCTTATTGCAATGAATTTGTACAGCATTAATCAAATTTTTCATTATAAAAATTTATTAATTTCAAATATGCGAAATAATTTAAACATTTACTTATTTCATTAATTTTAGTGTAATGAAATTATCATGCAGCACATAAGCAATCTTTCATCAGTTTTTATGCATCTTTCTATATACTTTGTATAGTATAATAGTAACCATTATTAATCAATTAAATAACTCATTTTAATTCTGAGGAAATAGTTTAGATATCTTATTTTAAAGTAGTGCAGTTAGTATTTTGCTAGTCAAGCCAAACTTGTAATAATAAACATAACTACTGTTATAACACCCAATGTTTATTGCCCCTTTATTATATGAGCAATAAACTTGATAAGGATTATCACTGATTATTGAAGCTCCAATTCGTGTCCAATTAGTGTCGCTTGAAGCGTTGCTTTCATAAATTGATCCATTGTCACATTCAATCAGAAACAGCCTCTCTGAACTTATAAGAATTTTTCTTTTACTTGCTGAAAACTGAAAAGGAAGCACAGTGAAATTGTTATTAGCAATTGAGTATCTTAAAATTTTTGTATTCAAATACCCAACAATTAAAATATAGCCATTGCATATTATACTATTGCAATAGTAATCAGCTTGTGGCATTGAAGTCAATTTTATTCATCTGTTTTCTTCCAAACTAAATCTTTCTGATAAAGTTAAATAACTGCCATTGTACGCTCCAAAACAATAAACATTTCCATTGAAATATATAGCAGATGAGTAGCAACAACCAGTTCCAGATTGCAATTGTCGAACTCTATGCTTGCTATCAATTATTAATGTGATGGCTGAATTATCACTTCTCCCAAAGCAGAATAATTTTTCATTTGGAAGTTGAGCAATGCATGTGCAATTGTCCAATGCTTGTGGAGTCTCCAGCACTTTGTCTTCTTCACTTTCATTTTCTGTATTATACATAATCAGGTGGGTTTTTGAATTACTATCTTTTAAAATAGTATAAAGAGACGTTTTTTTATAATAAGAATTGACATAATCTTGATAAGCTTGCTGAAATTGTGGATCATACATTCAGACATCTCTTTCATATATCGAATAAATTCTCCTGAACTCTTGTTCTAATTCGGGATCATTTGGCCTATTTAAAATTTCAGATTTCTTGTCCAAAAATTCTTGAAGTTGATAATTTCTATTTTCAGAGTTTTGATTCTGCCCTTTGGAGGCTTCAACAATTTTTCGATTGAGATCTTCAGCTACTTCAAAAATTTGCTTACTTAAGAGGCTTATTTCATTTTCTTTTTTTAGTCTAATTGTTTCTTTTCAGTCTTCGAGCTCTTTTTGGCTTTTATTGTTCTCATTTACCAATTTAGAAAGAGAATCCTTGACATTTGCTAATTCATTATTTGCTAATTTGATTGCTTTTTCATGTTCTTCAACAGTCGAATTAATAACTTTATCATGCTCTTCAATAGTTTTTTCTATATTAAAAAGTCTTTTATTTAGATGATCTTCAAATTTGTCTTTAATGAAACTTTCTATTATTTTTTCAATTTTTTCGCTGAACCCACAAAACACTTTTGCACTTTGGTATCAATCAGGATTAGCTGGAATCAATTTTTTTAATTTTTCAACAGCTTTATCAGGCTGCAAACCCAATAACCCTAAAACTGGATCTTCTTCTGACCTAGACGGCTTTTTTGTTTGAGAAATTTTGGTAAAGCAGCTACTTATTTCAGCTGAATAAGAATCTAAATTTTTTAAGAGCTCTTTTATATCATGCTCTGATTCAAAGAGACGCTGGCTGAAGGAAGCTGCAATATTTCTCTTTAGCTTGCTATGTTTCGACTTTTCTTTGGTGAGATATCCAAGAATTGCTTCTTTTGTCTCTTTGCATGGATCTACAAATATAGGCTCGATTTTATGATCTCGATCAGGCAATCTACAATGTTTTCCGAAATGTAGCTCACAGGCTAAAGTCTGAGGAGAAGTGCATGGGCATGCATATTCAGCCTCATGCTCGCACCCTGGCTCGAAACACCGCTTCACCTCCATGTAATTGTAATTAATATTAAAATTAGATAGATCTAAAATATTATAAACAAATCAATTTTTTCATCAAGATCAAGCTTGATGTAATTCAGACTTTCATATATGCATCGACTAATACACCCATCCTTTATTATATTTGAACAGAAGTAAAGCTAATTGTTTGCTTCAAAATTCGTCTTCAAGTGTTACTTTCAATTTCGCTTCATATATTGATAGCCTGATGTCGCATTCAATTAAATGCAGTAGATTTTTGGACTCGAGAAGATATGAATTGAGCAAGGAGGTGAGTTGTTTCATGTTCAGCCAAATTATCACTTCAAATTTCAAATGGCAGCATAAGAATTTAAATAAGTTTATATAGTATTATGACTATGAGTTAATTAGATTTTCTATTAACTATGCATTACTTCGAAAGCGATTAATCAATCTTAAGCAGCCACAAGATCAAACGAAACACTCAATGGAAGCTGACTTACACTAATATTGTTCGTATGAATCTTACATTGCGATGTAGTGCATGTATCAAAAGTCCACCCAGTTGTTGTAATAGTGCTTCCTTGATTCGATATCGCTTCAATCCCCTGTATTTGAGTAGCCACCAAAGTAGGATAAACAAAATCCATTATCATATAAGGAGCATCATAGCTTAATTGAAATCCAATTGAAGTGCTTCTACAATTGCTTCCATCTTGAACCACCAAAGTGGCACATTCATAGCACTTTGAATTCCCATCACAAGCTACATAAAAATTACTTTCACATCCGCATTTTTCACATGTAGAACCTGTATAATAATATCCAAATTCGCAATATAAACAATTTCCAGAATTATCATATTTATCGCAGTTGCTTATTCCTGCGTAACATACACCTAAAATTTCAACATTTGGAGCAGAGCAAATACAGTTACCATTAAGATCTGCTACATAGTTTGGCGTGCAACTAGCACACCCTGAGGTGGTGCATGAAGAACATAAACTTGGACATTTGCAAACAGAAGCAGGGCTAGAAAGCAAAATTTCGACTGATGAGCCAGAAGCGGGATAAGAAACACTGTTGAAGCAGCTACAAACTGTTGGGTTAACTGTTCCATCACATTCTTCTTGACAAGAAGTTGAAGTTGGGACGCATAGTTGGTTATATGCTGGGCAAAATGAGCATCCAGTGCATGACCAGGTATACATGAGGAAGCCTAGATTTGTATCATCATAAAATTTGTTCTTAGTACCGAGAGAAGTGTCACGAAGGTTTTCTATAAGGTAAATAAACCCTATAAATCCTGGATTTGCGTTGTAAGCTCCAAAATAAAAATATTGAGGGTGAGAGGGATCTGACCACTTATTTTCTGAATTTCAGTCAGGAGAGCTGCCGTCCATAGCACTTAATACACTGCCACAATCACTTGGTGTAACATAGTATTTATTTCAGTAAAAACGCATCCACTTATCTAACTATAAATTACTTTTTCCTCCAACAATGCTATTATATGAAATAGATGAACCTCATTTTGATTCATAGAAGAAATTCCCGTCACTTGTCACATATGAAATGCCAGTATTTGAGTCCGATAATATTGTAAGAATTCTTGCCACTGCTTGATCTAGCATATAAATTCAAAGATGAACTGTAGCAGCATTGTAAGAATATTCATTTGCATTTTTAGCTAGGCAGTAATAATTTCCCAAGTCAAATGAATAGGAAGTTTCGGATGAAAAATACATTCCCATGCATGTAGGTATGCCTGGAGTAATTGCGATTAGATTTCCTCCAGCATTACCAGTAGTCATCTGGTTTTTGATTGAGTTGTCAGGGTTCACGCTTGAGGAAACTAAAATAAAACGATCTTTGGGAAGATAATGGAGATCATCACTGATGATCAAGCTGGTTAAGATGAAGAAGAAAATAGCTAATTGTAATTTCATCAATAGGTTATTATAATGGCAGTTCAATGGCATAAAATGGACTTAAGGTATATAAGAAATATTTTCTTAGATAAATATATTTAAAATTTAAAAAATGTTTAGGTTTCAAAATAAAAAATCTAAAGTGAAGCCTTCCTTACTTTATGGATAAAATAATTATTTTCATTCATCAAGATTTTTAAAATTTCTTTTAAAATTTGCAAACAAATTGAAAATCTATCACCATCTCGATTTTAAGTAAAATTAATGGCTTAAAGACTTATTGAATCCCATAAGTCTATCTGCATAGCATATTCTGATTATTCTTCCATTAATTTTATATAAAATGTCTTATAAGATTATTGGATTTTTCTGATTCTAAAAACTTGCAAAAAGATTTAAATATATAATGATGAACTGTCAGAACTGAAAATAATTGAATTAGAATTGAAGTTAAAATCACTAACTTTTTTTTTATTGATACTTAAATTTTTCATATAAGTCATAATTTTTAATTTTAGCTACTAATCATCAGTACCGAAGTAGACATTTGATTCTTTTTCTGATTTCTTATATATAAATCCTTATTATGTTTTTTGAGATATTGCAAAATGAGTTTCTGAAGGTGCTCCATTAGCGTCATCTGAATGATATTTCCCCGAATTTTAATCCACCTTCGTCTTCAAATTATAATTTTCATAAAACAGCTTCGCCTGTAAACAGCAATTCATGCAATTTCTTCATAGTATCTATCTTCATATTCTTTTAGTTCTCCGAGTTTTAACTTTTTCCATCTTTAATAGCTTTCTATTCTAATAAACTGATAAAATAATTCTATGCATCTGAGGCATGAGAATAATTGAATTGCTTTTTATATTTTCTGATCTTTAATCCTATATCAGAAGCAAAATTATCTGTTTTAAAAAAAATTTAATTCTCTTCTATTTCTTGCTTTTTTATAAATTTACAAAAAGATGAAAAATATTTTAAGCCAACATATGCTTTTTCAGTAGATAAAAAAGTAATTTCCTAATAATAAAATATGCTTTATTACAGATAAAATTAAGCTATGAATTTTATAAAATATAACAACAGTCTTAGACCATATTTTGGACTTATTAGTGTGACTTTTCTAAGAAAATATTACTATTTTAAAACAATGCAGTCAAAATTTTGCTATTTAAGTCAAACTTGTAATGCAAGACACTACTGGTGTCATCGCACGCAATGCTTATTGCGCCTTTATTATATGAACAATAAATTTGATAAGGCAAATTATTGATTATTGATGCTCCAATTCGGTTCCAATCAGTGTCGCTTGAAGCATTTCTTTCATATATTGATCCATCGCCACACTCAATTAAAAATAATTTTTCTGAATTTATAAGAATCTTTCTTTTATTTACTGCAAATTCATAAGGGAGCACCGTAAAAGTGTCATTTATAATTGAGTATCTTAAAAGACATGTATTGACGTATCCAGATATCAAAATATCGCCACCAAAAATTATAGTATTGCATAATCGATCTGCTTCTGGCATTTGGGCTAGTTTTATTCATCTATTTTCATCTATGTCAAATCTCTCTGATAGAGTTAAATAGTTGCCATTACACCCCCCAAAACAATAAATATTTCTATTGAAATAAATAGCTGATGAACTCCAGCAATAAGTTCCAGATGGCAGTTGTCTAACCTTGCGGTTGCCATCAATTATCAATGAAACACCAGGATTAACATTACTTCCAAAACAGAATAATTCTCCATTAGGAAGCTGAGCAGTGCACGTGCAATAGTCTAACACATATGGAGTCTCCAAAATTTTGGTTTTTTCGCTTTCAGTTTCTGTATCATAAGCAAATAAGATAGTTCTGAAATTATCATTATCTTTTCTCACAATATAAAGAGATCCTTGTTTATGATAAGAATTGACATAATCAAGATAAGCTTGCTGAAATAGTCGATCATACAATCAGGAATCTCTATTATAGATTGAGCAAATTCTCCTGAACTCTTGCTCTGATTCAGGACAATTTGGCCGATTCGAAATTTTAGAAATTTTGTCTACTAGTTCTTGAAGCTCTAAAACATCAGCCTCATCCTTGTGCTCTGACTCGAAAACTTGCTTTCTCTCCATATAAATTTAATTATTAATTTAATTAAAATAAGAAACTTATATAAAGAATTCAGATCAAGGTTATAGTAATTAAGGCCTTCGTATATACATCAAATATACGCTCTTCCTTTATTTTGTGCATAATACACTTAAGAAGATACAAAATTGAGTTCAGATTTTATAATTAATACCCACAAATAATCACTTCCAATTTTTCTTTTATGATGTATGTCCATTCAAACTACATTCAATCAAATGCAGTCTCTCTGTATATTACTAAGATATTTACTTTGTCTGCTGTCAAAACCATAGGAATTTTGTGAAAATGTTTTAAGCAGTTGAATACTGCAAAACTTTTATTATAAATCCACAAATCAAATATTATTAATATATACTATTGCTTTGGTAATCTGCTTTAATCAATGAAATAATTTTATTCATTGATTTTGCTTATAAATTTAGGAGTTTCATGATTTTGAAGATGTATCAAAATTTTCCCGAAATATGATTTATTAACAATAACAATTTTAAACCTCTACTATAATTTTCATGATAATGAAGCATAGCAATTTAAAATTTATCAATAATCAATGAATAATTTTAAAATAAATAACGAAACATATTAAAAATTATTCCTAATAGGAGATTATATTTTAGCACTCATAATTTTAAAATGAAATAATTCAACCTTAAAAATATAGTTCTCACATTTAGCAAGTCATAATAGAAAATAAGATTAATCAGACCAATCATTCTATTCTAAGTCTTTTGATAAACTTTTAAGACTATCATATAGTAATAAATTGAATTGCTTGAAATTCAATTATTTTCTCGATAAAATGATGGGTGACGAGATACCTAAAAAAAGATTATTACTGATACCGATAGTTTTGTTCTTGTTCTGCTTATTTTTGATGTTTTTTTCCTTTATAGACACAGATTGAGCAAAAATTCAAGCAGGAGAAGATATTTATGAAATCGGACTTTTTAGTTGCGCAAATTGTCAAAACCAATACAAAAGCTGAGATTGGAAATGTTTTTCTGATTTTGCTTGCATTTCTCCACAAAATTTAAAAAACTGTTTGGACTTTACAGCAGCAACAAAGGCATCTACTGTTTATATATGCCTTGAGCTTTTTGCTTTGATTTCAGGATTATTGCTAATTGACAAACTTCTGATAGCTTATTATAATAAACACCATGTATCAATTAGCGTTTATTTGCTGAGCTATCTCATGAGCATATCACATTTAACTAGTTATTTGAGTTGGCTTTATCTTATAAATCAAGAGGTCATTTCCAGTAGATCAGTCGTTTCAGAAGCTGGCCCAAGAGTATATTCAAAAGATGGATCCTCAAAATCAATGCTTTCTTGCATATTGTCCTTTATTGCGATAGTTATTTTACATTTAGTGATGAAAACTTACGAAGAAAAAGACTTAATTATTCTTGAGGATACGATTTCTCTTGACAACCATATCAAAAGTTTTACAATGAGACGTTGGATGTTTAGATGTGGCTTATTATTCACATTAGCTTTCTGCTTATTATCTTTTATCCTGTATAACGGAAGATGGGTATTAAGATTCACAAGAAATTCTTATTGGCAAGGAGGTTTGCTAGCTTGTCAAGACTGCAATGGAGATATCAAAAATTTGCATTGAAATTGTTTACAATCCTTAAACTGCGCTAGTGATTTTACCAAAGGAAGCTGCGAATTATATTCAGACCTCGCATCAGCGGCAAAAGCTTTTATTATTTTTGAAACAATTGCTTTTATATTTTTTATTTTCTTTTTACAAACTTATATTAAGATCCTGGCAGGGAAACACTATGGTTTTCCTATCATGAATTATTTATATGCGATTGGTGTCTCTTTTTTTAACTTTTTGGCAACAATTGCTTGGTTTTATTTAAGCAGGGCAAGTCTTACTCTAGATTGTCAAAGGGAGCCTCTTGAAAATGAGCGGCCGCCAGCATGTTCTACAGTGGGACCATTTGGTTTGATGTTTTCAAACGTCTTTTTGATTCCTATGTCGTTTATGTTTTGCTTTGCGTATTATCATAGAGAAATTAGAATAGATTTAATTGCACCACAAAGGAAAGGACTGGATACAGAAAGGAGTGAAGAAAGTTTTGACCAGTCTAATTTAGAAAATTAATTTATTATAAAATGAGGAATTTTGTAGTTGTTCTGTTTAAAAATAAGCCTCATTTGATCAAAAATTGAGTAGGAATTTTTTAACTTTCTAAATTATTTAGTTGCAATTTATTTCATTATTTGGGTTCTTCTCAATATTTGAATTATAAATAGATGTACTCCCTCCCCAAGAAGACCACAAGAGCCTAAATGTATTTCTTTCTTCAATTATTTCACTTTTTTCATCTTTATTCCATATTTTAATCGTCTTATCTTTACTTCCTGACAATATATATTTTCCACACGGCGAATAGCATATAGAACTTACCACATCTCGATGTCCAAAAAGCCTATTTAAAATTGTGTTATTTTCTATATCTCATACAATAATATTTTTATCTTGACTCCCACTCGCAAGATATTTCCCGCACGGCGAAAACGCAATCGCTAAAATATTCCCTTCATGCCCTTGGAAACATTTTATCACTTTCCCAGTCTCCAACATATAAATTTCAATTGATTTTTCATCCCCTCCAGACGCCAAAAAATTATCACAAGGCGAAAAAGCAGTCACCAAAATAGATGCCTGGCATGTATAGAGTTTTTTTACTCTTTTAAGAGCCATTACTGCTCATAAAGAAATGTAATCGCTTGCTAAAGCCACTGCTAAATAATTCCCTGAATTTGAAATAGAAATTGAGTTGACAGCTACAGTGAAATTATCTGTAAAATTATCATTTAAACTTGAAAAGAAATTTTTGTGGAGAATAATTGACCAATCTCTTGTTAAACAAGAAATTACGTGTTTTGCATTGTTGGTAAATCCAACAAAAATTACACCCAGCCTTTCTTGATGAGATTTTATAAGTTGTCCAGATTTTAGGTCTCATATTTTTATATTGCTATCAAGCCCTCCTGACACTAAATAATTGCTGCATGGGGATATTGCGATACTTTTTACAGATTGAGTATGACTTTTTAGACTTTTAAGAATTTTAAATGTTTTTGCACACCAGACAAATATATTGCCGGTATTATCACAAGTAACGAAAAAATTCCCACATGAGGACCAAACTACTGAATTTACAGCGCTCAATATTTCTTTGCTTTTTAATTGGCATGACTGTAAATTTCAAATTTTGATAGTTTTGTCCCAGCTTCCAGAAGCAAGAAATTTTCCACATGGAGAAAAGGCTATTGTGCTGACTATGTCAGTGTGGTTTTGCAATAAATGAGTTTGGAGCTTCGAATGAAGATCATAAATATAGATGTCATTTCAACTACAAGAAGCCATTTTATCTTCACGTGAAAGAGACACTGCATTTACTATATTTGGATAGTTTTCAAATGAAATCAATTGAGATTCTTCTTCAAGATTTCAAATTTTAACACATTTATTTCCACAAGTTGCGAG
>CATKHM010000201.1:0-28671 GCA_949751825.1 Blepharisma undulans
AGAAAGCAACAAGTTAAAACCCCAGAGCTTACCTTAGCACCCCCAGAAATTGAAATAAAGCATCGAGCATACGAGTCAAACAGCCAATCATTTCGGAGAACTGTATATTCCAAATCTCCTATTTGCTTTACAGATATATGTAAAAAATAATAAAAAATTCAATTTTAAACACCTAAATAGAAAAATTAAATAGAAATTATGTTTCGTAATTTTAGGTCTGCTTTTTCAAGAATACGACTGTCGTGGAGGGCTACTTCGAAATACTTTTTTAAGTCTTTCAACTATTATTCTAAAGAGTTCCGCGAAAGTAGAAAATAATTAGGATTGAAATGGACATTGACTATGTCAACGCAAGGGCCTGCAATTGAAAGACTATTAAAAGATAAATCGGAGCTTCTATTTGAGTTTCAAGAAGAAGCTGATCTATTCTTTTGAGAAATCGACACTGATTACAGAATGGGTGCAAGCACTAGAGCCATTATCAAAATGAGAGAAAATGAAAGTAAAAATTAAATAGTGATTTTTGAAGGAGAGCTCTTACATCTAAGAGAGCTGGATTATAAAGGACCTTTGTATGCTGAAATCACAAATGCAGCTCTACCTATATCGAAATTCAAATATTTCAATGGTATGCGAATAACAATAAAAACTGATGGGCAGCCTTACCAAGTCAAGCTTCTTTCAAAAGAGCCATTCAATGTGGCCCTCTACACAGTATATTCAAAATAGGCCCATATCATTGATAAATCTAAGAAGTTTGTCACTTTGGAAATCCCACTCTATAACTTTTTAAGAGATAACTCAGATCCACTGAATCCTCTATGACTTGACGTCTCAGACGGCATAGTTTTGAACCTTCTAGGCATAAAAATAGGAATTTACAGCGAAGACCAAAGAGAAGGCAAATTTTCATTCACTTTGAAAGAAATCCACATGATTCAGAGACAAGATCTAGACTATATAGCTGAAAGATACAGAGAACCAATATTTTTCAAGCAAGCTGACGATTATACACAAGTAAAATACGTTGATACAGGGATGAGCTTAATTGGGATAAGAAGATAAATTACCAATTATTAAAATCAAATGTGGTTCTGGATGTTTTTTTGTTATCATACTCTGCAAACATTCCTATAGGTAAATTTGCGTTTGATTTATTTGTCCCGAGATATTTCCCAACTCCTTCTTTTTTCGGTTCTGGGACATTGATAGGCTGTGGGATTTCCAGCCAATCTTCTTCTTTGTCTTCGTTTTTTCGAGTTTTCATTTCGATGACTTGTGCTTTCATTTCTTTGAAAGGGTTTTTTGGTGTTTCTGTTGACAAAATCTTCACCTCTGTGCCTTTAAATCGGTCTTCTGAATCAGTTTGCAAACCTTCCAACACATCAAGAGTCGCAAATCCATCTATTAATTCTCCGAACACTGTATGTTTATTGTCCAAATGTGGAGTTGCTCTATAAGTGACAAAGAATTGAGATTTATTTGTATTTGGGCCAGAGTTTGCCATGCTGAGCATTCCTCGTTTGGCATGACGAAGAGTGGGTAAAAGCTCATCCTTAAAATAAGGGATCCCAAAAATATTTTTTCCACCTGTGCCAGTTCCACTTGGATCTCCGCCTTGCACTACAAACCCTGGTATACTTCTGTGAAATGGTGTATCGTTGTAATAGCCTTCTTCACAGAGAGTTAAAAAGTTTTCACAAGTCATGGGGGTTTGATCACAAAAAAGCTTGAACTTTAGTATTCCATGAGTTGTAATTAATGAAGCTTCACCTTGAAGCTTGTTTTTTATAACTTCTCTATAGTATTCTTGTCTTATTTCATTTTCTGTGAGTCCTCTTAGTTCGTTTTCTGGATGTGGATCAAAAGATGTTGAAGTAAACGAAGCAGCTGTCATACCTGTGGTAAATCTTTCATGCTTTGGACCGTCTCCAATATTAGACTTTGCCTCTTTTGATTTGTGTTTTGCTTCCGGAGGGTTCGGGTTTTTCATATGATAGAATAACGAAACATCTTTCGGCCTCAATGGGTCCTGAAGTATGATTATATCATTGGGGGAAAATTCTTCATCTGTTAATAAATCTTTTCAATTATTTTGTTTTCTGCATAAAGAATCTATAGCTTCATTGCTGTATACATTTCCAGTTTTTTTGATAGCTACTATATATGAGTTCTCATTAAATACTTTATAAGTGACTGGGCAATGATATTGTCCTTCAGAATTTTGAGAAAAATTTAATTTTATCAGCTCTTTCATGTGGAGAGTTTCTCCTGTTGCTGGATTTCGTTTGTATTTTTTGAGATAGGGGATAATGTGAATTAAATCAAAAATGATCCCTTCTTTAGTGCAGTATGGATTTGAGAATGGAGTGAGGCTGAGAGCACAGCAATAAAAAGGAAGACGGATAAAGTTGGATTTTGGAGCACAAGTTTTCTTGCCGCCTCAATCCTGCTGATGTTCTGTTACTGTCACATACATTTTGTCTTTAGAATGCCGATTCTTGTTCCTTCCCATTTATTTCGAATTTTCTTTATAATTTATTTTTATTTATTGATTTGAAAATAATTTTATACTGATATTATAGGTTGCTTGATATTTGTAAATAAGAGATAAGCATCAATTTAATCATAATTATTAAAAATTATAAGATAATTCATTTAAAACTGGTTCTATTTATTTTTATCACGTATTATCATTGATTTTACAGTTTAAGATGCATAAACTTTCATTTATCTTTTAAAGAAAGAGTTTCATTTAAAATCTCAAAATATATATTTATTAATATGTCACACAGCCAATTATTCATATCTCCAAAAAATACACATACCCGAGCATCATCAATGCCTAGCTTAGAAATTCCTGCGACTGGCCCAATATCTCCTCTCCGCATAGAAACTCCAATTTTCCGTCCAAAAAATCACTCTCCAAAATTATCTCCTCGAATGCTCAAAAAATACCTCAATGAGATTTCTTCTATCAACGATTCAGCTACCACTCTTGCTTCTCCAAAAAGCACTGCTCCACCTAATACCTCACAAAATATTAGCTTTTACCCAGCTCCTAAAATCAAAACCAAAAAAAAGCTGCGAAAAATCCCAAAATCTCCAGGCAAAGATATTATAAAACTTTCATCTGAAATCCCAAAACCTCATTTTCACTCTCGACAAAACACAAGAAATTTCTCTTTAATTAATCACAGAAGAACCGCTTCATCGCTATCTATAGAAAATATCAGCGAGACAGTTAAAGATTTTGTTGATTTTTTCAAAAATACACATTCTTCATCAGGCAAAAACGACACTGATAATATATCACTTCGACAAAGACTATTTAAGATGATGAAGGAGAATCCAGGAGAACTGTACAGGATAATAAATGAACCAAATTATACAGCAGTCCAACAGAAAAAAGAGATTGATAATTTACTGAATGGAGAAGTCATGTGGTCAGAAGAGCATGAAAACGCATTCAAAACCTTGTTGAGGAAAACACATTCTTTTAATTCAATGGCTAAAACGCGATTATTTAAAGAGCTGGAAAAGCATTTGCCTGACCTCCGGACTGTACACAATATGGAATGAAATCATGATAAGCGATCTCCATGAGAAGTCGACATTGATTATCATCAAGAATCATTTTACAAACAAGAAAAAGATGAGGTTTTTTCAAAAAAGAAAAAGCAGTCAATATCTAATATCAAAAGAAGGGATTCTAAAGCAAATTCCAATGGAGGAACTGATAAGACACCATATATAAAAACACAAAAAACCAATGAAATCATGTGAAAACGAAAAGAGTTTAAAGATTATTTGGCTGGGAAAGATTTGGTGAACCAATTTGAAACAAATAAAGAACAGTTCGATAATGCAAAAATAAAATTAGCTGAACATATTATTAATAAATGCCAACTTGATGTAAAGCATTTAAACCAGCAGAGATATGCCTATTTATCTGCTAAAATTGCTAGCCAAAGAGCAAATACTCAATTGAGTAAAGATCTTCTGGATGAAGCCGAACAGAAACGATTAGAACTGAGGAAGCGTCAAACAGATTTTCAAAGAACGCTTACATATTATAAAGCGCTCGTAAGAAAACAATATGGAGAAAAATACGTTGTAAACCGTAGAAGGCAGCTTTTAAATACGTCTCATCCAATAAATCACGCAGAATTCAAAAATGATATGATAAAGCTTGGATACTTGTCATGTGAAGAAACCCAAGCTAAGCCTTCTATGGTATTGACACCTCCATCAAGGTTTGTCTGAGACAAAAAAGTCGATATGAACTCAGAAAGCTTAAAAAACGTTTCAGCTTGAAATAGAAAAGAAATTATAAACAAAAGCAGCCAAAAAAAGGATATTGATTACAACACTGCTGCAAGAAAAATACAAGCATTTATAAGAGGTGTTGCAATTAGAACTGTTATGAAGAAGCAGATTAAAGCAGTCATTTTGTGGCAAAAAGCATTCAGAAAATATAGAGCCAAAAAACTGTTTCTAAAATGCATAATTCAGGAGCAGCTCAAAGGTGGAACAAAAAGCATAAGTGTGCTGTTAAGTAGATATAGAGGCTCATATCTTTATAAGAAAATCCTTGGAGAAATAATTGAGTCATCTAAATCCAAAGATAAAATTTCTTCAAAGTCTTATTCTGGAGAAATCACGAAAATTATTGAACCAGAAGGCTCAGGGCTTAAATTACAGTCTGATTCATATCTTGCGCCAGAACTAAAAAGAGCTTCTTCTCTTGAGCGGCAAATTTCAGGCATAAAAATTATAAAAATCGGCCCAAACACAAGTGACAGCATTTCAAATAAATTTATTTCTGAAGAAATTCTTGATTTACGGCAGCAATTATATCGATCAAGAGCTGAGATGTGGAAATGGTTTATATGCAAACATCTAAAAATGGTAATCCCCGATAAAGATTTCATAGCTTTGATGAATCCCAAAGGAGATTTTATAAGAAATTGGGTTCTTCCAAATGTGATGGATTGCGACGAAAGAATGAATAAACTTGTTCCAGGATATTTGAGTCCTAAAACGCTGACTGGGCAGAAGAAAGAAAGAACTATTTCTATGCTGAAAGCAGAAATCGATGTCGCAAGGGAAATCAGAGATAAATTTATAAAAGAAACAAATTTGAATCCAGATGAAATGGTTATAAGCTCTGATCTGATACTTGACCAAGTAGTAGACATGGCAATATACTTAGCGCTGCCTGAAGAGATTGACCCTGATATGTAAATTTTATTTAGAATCGTGAAATCTTTGCTGAAGATAATTCTTCCTGAAGAGCAAGCTTTGCTTGTACCATTAATGATGAATGAGGAAGCACAAAAAGCTTTGCTTCTGTTTTATAGAAGAAGCATAAGAGTTAAAACTATGGCTATATAATTTTGATGTAAGAATATTAATAATTTATATCAATTTAACCAGCTCAACAAATGCCTGATCCACATTATGTCCTTCTTTTGCAGAAACCTCAAAATATGGAATATTTCCATTATCTCTACATCATTTCTCTGCAGTATTCCTTGTCACTGTTCTACTTCTTTCCATATCAGCTTTATTTCCAATAACATTGAAAGGAAATTTTTCATTTTTTTCAGCTCCAATGATGTATAAAAACTCATCTTTCCAGCAACTCAAATTTTCAAAGGTCTTTCGATAGGTAATATCAAAAATTAATGCGCAGCCATCTGTTCCTCTGTAAAACGAAACTCCCAGACTTACAAACCTTTCTTGGCCTGCAGTGTCTCAGATTTGTAGCAAAGTAGCATTGCCGTCAATGTCAATGCTTTTGGTAAGAAAGTCAGCACCGATTGTTGCTTTATATTGATTGCTGTATTTTTTGTTTACGAATTGGTTTAATAAAGAAGTTTTTCCACTTGGTGAATCTCCAAGAAGGATCAATTTATACAATGGTTTTTTAGGCACTAGTACTTGTGGAAGTGACTCATGAGAAGAGAGTGAGCCGCTTTCAGTTTTTTCAGATTCAATAACAGTTTCATCTATTTCAGTAGCGAATAACTCATTTTCTATAAACTTATAAATGTCAGTTTTTGGCAGCAATAATGCTTCCTGTAATTTAGTTTGACCAAATGTTGGAACTTCTTCAGTTTCTAATATTTCTTTCATTAGATTTGAATAATTTTCTATTGATTTACTTAACTTCTTTATTTTTACTTTTAACTCTTGCTTTAAAATCTTTATTTTTTCAAAATAATGAACCAGCTCCAACTCTTTCTCTTTTTCCAATTCCTCAATCTTATTATTAAAATTTTTGATTAATTCTTGTTTCGCTTCTAAATTTGGCTTTTTATAAAGAGGTTGGATTCTGTGATCAATTTCAATATCAATAGAAAAATGCTCTATTAAATGTCCCTTACAAAAATAATTGTCAATTTCTTTGCAGAAGCATATAGAAGTCGGCTTATTCAGACAGCTTTTAATTGAGCAGTGCAGCATAATTTATTAAATATTTTGCAAAATTAAAAAATTGGACATATTTAACAAATTATCAGATTGCGATTGGCTATAAGCTTTTACATTCTCTTTTTAAACACTCTCTTGCAGTAATCTTATTTTATTTTAAAATCCATCCTGCAAGTTAAATAAAATCCTCTTTCAAAGTGTTTAATTTCACAATATTATTGATATTTAATTAAAATTATCTTTGCCAGCAGTCCTCACGATTAAACACAAGTGTTGAGCCTTTTTTCTCTCCATCTTCAACTCTGAGCACTCGATTTTGGCCTCCTTCCCACAATACTTGATTTCTTTTGATACAAACATATTTATAATCAATCGATGAAATTTCTCCTTCTCCAATTGGTATCGATACATTTCAATAATTTCCCGCTGACCACTCTAATTCCAGCCCTTTATAAGGATCTCAATTTCCCAGAAACTCTTCGCTTCCTACTATAACAATCCTTTCCCCAAATGATGTTTTATAATGAATGCGAAAATGAAACATGTAAGACATCGGCCTGATTTTTTCTTTTTGGAGCGTTATTGCGTCGTTTAAAATTTTTTGATAAAGCTCTGGGTTCTTTTTCAATTCATTTATGTCGAATTTATTGTTATTCACATGCTGCTGAGGTTCATTTGATTTATTTTCGTTCTGCTCTTTTTCTTCTCGATCGTTGACATTAGATGCTTCAGAGTTATTAGGAGAATTTTGATTATTTTGAGCTCTTAAACGATCTTCTTCTTGATCCTGAGATAAATGGTGCTCTGAACTAGAGTTATGATTATTTTCCATTATAAATAGATTTTTCTATTGTGGATCCAAAGATATTGATTTTGGATTTTATGATTAAAAGGCAAACTTAAAAATTTCTCATATAAAATCAGAAAGTAACTATTGAAATATTGAATTTGGTAATAATTTATAAGCTCAGCATGAAATGATTTTAATAATATTAAATCTGATAATAAATATGAGAAATTCTATTTATCATTGAATAGTATGATTCAAAAATTAAAATCTGTTCTATAAGAAAGTGAGAGAATTTTGTAAATCATGCTTATTTTCGATAAATCAAATAATTAATCATTATCCCTACAGAAAAAGCTGAAATTTTGCTGAACCATTTGTTGGAGAAATTTGCTAATTCTTTATTTATTATGTGATATTTTGTTGACTATCTTAAAAATATAACTCTTCTCTTTCAGTTTCTCTTTTGGTATTCCCCACCACAAGTTCACCATTTATGTATCAAAATCGTTCTGATTAGAAACAAAATATGGTGGTTTTATAATAAAAAGAATGCAGCAACAACCAACTCTCCACTATTTCAATATGTTTGGCACCGCTGAACCAATCCGTATGATGTTCAAGTACCACAACACCAACTTCAACGATCACTGCATCAACGAACAAGAGTGGACTCACTTGAAAACCACCGGATTTTCTGAGTTTGACACTCTCCCAGTCATGGAAATCGACGGATGCAGACTAGTTGAGCCATTTGCTATGTCAAAATACATTGCCCACAAATTCGGATACCTCCCGAACAACCCAATAGAAATGTACATGATGGACTCACTCTGCGAATTCTGCTGCAATATCAACAAGATGTTCATGAAGATGCACGAAGACAGGGATATGGAAGGAATGAGACGATGTTGCATGGAGAAAATGCCGACTTGGCTCAGAAAAATTGAAGCAAGACTTGAGAGAAACCACAATGGAACTGGATTCTTCATTGGGAATAATGTCACGATGGCTGACTTTTATGTTTTCCAGATGTTGTGGGAGCACTGCATGAAACCAGGAAAGATTGAACAATGCGGAAATATGGTCAATACTAATGCTCCTAAACTTATGCAATGGCACCAGAGAATGATGAACTGTCAAACGTTCAAGAATTATTTGGAGACTAGACCTCAAAGAGAGTGTTAAGCTCAATAATTAATCATTACAGATTTGATAATTTATTGTGGAAGTTTATTTTAATGGTTCCAGTAAAATGGAAAGTTATCCGATCTACGAAATTAAGAAATAGTGTAAAATCTTTATGATTTGGTATACTTACTTATTTAAGACAGGATAATCAAAAATTTGGTCAGTCCTTTATTAAACTACAACTGATTATTTATCATTTTGTATCAGAGCTTAATGGAAGCATCTTATAAAATTAGACATATTTTTCCAAGTTTTTAATTATAAGAAAAGTAGTTCCACAATCCTTATGATTCTCTAAAACAATAAAGGAATGTGTATTTGGCATGGAAAAAGCTTAAAATCAAAGTATAATAGTTTTAACAAAATAATTAGGTATAATTGCCTCTAAATTAACCCTTACGTATTTCTAACAAGTGCTAAGTTGTCGCCTTTCAGCATTATTCTTCCTATAGGTCTTCTTGTATTTCTTTTCACAGAAACTTCAACTGCATCGTCAAGAACTAAATTCATGTACTCATCAAAGCCAATGATTTTCCCTTCAATTCTCATATCTGTGTTTTCGAATAGCCAAATCTGTACGGTCACTCCATTTCTCAAAAACCCAAACAGCAAGCCCTATATAGCTCTTACCAATGGCTTTATCATGTTTTGCATCTTCTTGGCGACCCTTGGAAACTCCATTTAAGAAAATTATTTAATTATCTGGATTTAAGACCTGTGAATTGCTTACACTTTGTTTGGAGTCATTCGTGCTCTCTATAGCAACTTGTCCATTGGATAATATTGGCCTATAGACTTGATTAAGCTTATTCAAACATCTATCACAAACTATAGGTCTGACATGGTCTAATGGATAGCTTTCTTTGAGCTTGCTTGTCAAAGTCATTATTTGTGTTTCCAAATCATTTTTTCTACCCCTTAAACTCTCAGCTTCGCCTTTCAAACTCTCCAACTGTGCTTCAGCCTCAGCACATTTTTGATTCATATCAGTTTCTGATTTGCCTGCATTGTCTAGTTCATTTCTTATATCCTCAATTGCTTTTCTAGTCTTTTCAGCCTTGATTTGTTCATCATTCAGCCGATCCTGCAAAAGTTGTTCCTTTTGTTTTTGGCTTCTTTCAGCTTTTGACAGCTCCATCTCCAGTTGCCCAACTCTAGAGGTTTTTTCATAGTGATCTTTATACAATTTTTCATTCAATTCTCTCGCATTCTGCACTTCAGTTTGCAATCTTGATATTTCTCCCTCAATTTCAGATTGGATTTCATTTCTGATCAGTTCTCTATCGCAGTTATCACATATGCGCAGTCTTTTTTGTTCATCTTTAGTTCGCCTTTTGATGCCATGCTCTTCACATATAGAGTTTCCACAAAATCTGCAGTGATGTCGCCGTCTCGTTGTGTGGTTGAATTTTTTTTGGCAGATATAGCATTCCTTCGCTTTTTTTCATTCAACATTTTCACCTTTTAAGCCTCTAGGGAGCTGACCAAATATGCTTGAATTGGAATTTATTGAGGATGAAATGCTGCTTTTGCTAGAGTTAAAGCTGCCGTCTTGGGAGACACTTCGGGTGTATTTGGGATTTCGAAAAGACATTTAGAAAAAATCATAAATAGGGAAATGGTTATTGAGAAATAAACAATTTGAATTATAAGTCTCATGATAAGTTAGGTTACTTTAAATAGCTTTCGGCTGGAGATGACAATTAATAGTTCGAGCAGAAAAGGGATCAAAGCTAGAAATCCCCAGATCACCCAAAATATGTAAGGATTTCATTTGTCAAGGATGAACCATGCTACAAATAGAGTGCCGAGAGAGTGTAAAAGAACTTCAAAAACGTTGATTTTGTCATAAAATAGTGCAAGACCTGACAGTAACACCAAAATTTCAAATACTAAGCATATAAATGATAGAACTACACATACAACAAGAGATGTATTCGCTTTACTATAATTATCTCCATCTTCATCATAATTTGACCTCAAAATTTCACTTCTCACATAAGCAACGACGATTGTTAGAAACAGTTGGCTGATACATGTTATAAACTTAATGCTGATAAGTTTATCTGTGATGCTTGCCATAATGAATAATTTATATTTATTTAAATTATTATATTGCCGCAATATTTACTTATAAAGACTAATCCTTCTGCAATAGAATTTAATCAGATCTTATTGAAGAATAATCAATAAATTAATTGCCAACTTAAATAATATATAGATACAAAATAAATTAGTGGATCTATTTGCAAATAAAAATAATGGTGAAGCTCGAAAATTACAATGGTCTTACCAAGAAACAAGAAGATTTACTCAAAACCCACTACTGTTTTGGTAGCTTTGGGCTAATAAATCTCAATTTAGTCCAAAATGACTATACTTTCCACACCAGAGCTTCAGCCAAACACCCAAATGCGCTTGCTCCAATCCTTGCATCCACTTGGCTTCAACTCCGCAAAAATAATATTTCACTCAAATCCAAACTTCGTACTGATGGACTATCTCACTTTATTTATGAAATGACACCAAAATCAATCATTGAAAATACCAAACTCAAAGCAGAATGGAAAACTTCTCAAGTAAAAGGAGTACAAAATACAGAACCAAGTGCAACCATTGAGTTTTCTAACCCAAATGCCAAAGCCAAACTCACTTTTGTTGAAAATCCTCTTCAATTAAAAGGAAACCTAACTCTGGGTAAGCCTCAATATGGGATTGGCTTTGATGGGAAATTTGATCTTGTCTCTCAAAAGCTGACAGGGTATAATTTAGCTTTATGGTTTTTCAGAAAACACTCAAAAATAGTGTTAAAGCATATAGGAACTAATACTGAAGAGCTTGCTCTTGGAAATGTGGAATTTTCTTATTATCAAAAATTGAGTCCTTTGGCTCATTTTGGGTCAAAAATTACTACCAAAGCAAGAGGAGGGGATACAAATATTGAATTTGGAGGAGATTATAAGTATAGCGACAACACTTTGCTGAAAGCTAAGCTGAACACTGAAGGAAAGCTAGGATTGGCAATGTCAAGACAGTTGAGCAAAACTTTAAGATTCAGCTTGGGGTCTGAAATTGATACAAAAGAAATCGCCGCAAATCGCTTCCATGATTATAAGTTAGGGTTTCGCTTGGATTTTTATCATTAAATAATCTTAATTTAAAACATGATTATTTATAAATGCAGAGAAAAGTAGATGAAAGACAGTGTATAGACATTAATAAAGAGGCATATGCAAAAAGCCAAATAGCTCACATGATGTATATGAGTAGAAAAATTAGAGATTTATTTTCTGGACTTATGATGGGATACCTGGAATATATGATGTTTTATTATTCTGATAGACCTCTTGATAATATTGATAATAGACTTTTTGACATTAAAAGATATTGAAATAATGATTATTTCCAAAAATTATCAAAAGTTATTCGTAGCAAAGATTGCAATGAATTCGATAATATGCTTGAAGATGAGGATTTCGCAGCTTCGATCAATGAAAAATGGCACCGGAAAACTCAGCCCAAAGGGAGTCGTTTATTTTTGGAATTTGCAAATGAAATTGGCATTTCACTTGTTCTTTGTTGCCTTAAAGGAAGGATTTCAATTTACGGAAGCTCTGACTTTTATTTATACTTTGCTTTAGATGGAAGCAACTACGAAATCCTTTATCCATACTATGACAAACTTGAGTCTCTTGAAAGCATGATAAGAGATTGCACAAGCACTGATGTATTCGGATTACCGAGAAATCAAGTTTTTTCTTGTGGGTGCTTACCTTCAGAGATGAGAAATCCATTATGCAGCAAAGCACTATCACATTTTGAATTGTCATTAGCTCCAGATTGAGTTGATCTAAATAAATGCCAATGCAATGATCAAGAAAAAGTATTTAAAATTTGATGTGGATGTTTTAAATGTGACTTTTGCGCAGTGAAAGTAATTTATCAGCAAGGTTGCTTAAAACATAAGGAAAAAAAATCACTACCAGCTCAAATAAATTCAATTATCATGTATTTAAATGCTAAATTTATTAATAACAATCCAAGAAAAAGCAATTGCAAGCATAAGGAACAAGCCTCATCATGGATTTTGGGATATCTTCCTAAGCATCATAATTGTGATATTTGTACAGAATGCCTTATAAACAGTATAAAAAAAAACTGTAGCCAATGCCATCAAACTTTGTTTAAAAACAAAAATAGTTAGGACTTATAAAAACTTAACTAATTACGCTCATTTCATTTAATAATATAAATCAAATGCGTAAAGAATAATTTCTCTTTATCTATTTAAATAATATGCTATTTCGTGTACCCATAAAAACATTATTTTTAAGTGAATTATCCAAATCAGTAATGATAATATTGATATTAATTATTTTCTATTACAAAAGATGGATGGAGGACATTTCTATTTTGCAAACATATTTCCTAAGAGTATATCTTTTGCACTACTTTATCCTTGAATTTCTAGGCATATTGTTGAAT
Source organism: Blepharisma undulans (assembly GCA_949751825.1). Lineage (NCBI taxonomy): Eukaryota > Ciliophora > Heterotrichea > Heterotrichida > Blepharismidae > Blepharisma > Blepharisma undulans. The sequence goes on from CATKHM010000201.1 coordinate 12,902, forward strand.
CCAAATAATTTGTTTAATTTTATTATTTCATCGCCAATGGATTGTGACATCATAGTAGTGGAAAGATCACCTAAAGGTAGATTCATAAGGGATAAAGAAGAACTCGGCTGCGGCGCCCAAAAGAAAGTTTACAAAGCCTACGACCTCGAGCGTGGCAGCGAAGTCGCCTGAAACGCTGTCAACCTCTATGCCATCAGTGAAAAACGCCGCAAGCTCCTCACAGAAGAAATCACCCTCATCAAAATGCTCGACCACCCCAACATCTTAAAATGCCGCGGCGCCTGGGTTGCTTCAGGCCAGTGCATTTTTATCACCGATCTCTGCACAGGCGGCTCCTTGAAATCCTACATGAAAAAAATTCGTTCGCCACGACGCCGCGTGATTAAGAACTGGTGCAAGGGTATTTTAGAAGGCTTAAGCTACTTACATACTCAGAATCCTCCAATAGTCCACAGAGACATCAAATGTGAAAACATTTTCCTGGACTCCACAACCGGGAACGTCAAAATTGGCGACCTCGGGCTTTCAACAGCTTTATCAACCTCGCAGCGAAGCTTCAAAGGAACTCCAAGCTTCATGGCCCCTGAGATGTACGAGGACAGGTACGGGCCTGGCGTTGACATCTACTCATTTGGAATGTGCGTACTTGAAATGTGCACAATGCAAAATCCTTATTCGGAATGCCAGAATGCTGCAGAGCTGTTCAAGAAGGTGATGAGCCATAAGTCACCTGAAGCACTGCATAGGATTAAAGACTCACAAATTGTGGAGTTCATCAAGCAGTGCTTACTCCCAGCTGATTCACGTCCAACAGCTGAGGAGCTACTGAGAAGCGACTTTTTGAACTCGGAGTCGAAAATTGATAGGGAGCCAGTTGTGATTGATAATAGGGAGCCACAATCTGTGGCAATTAGCATGAGTCTTGCAAATTATTTGCAAGGGCCGCAAGCGATTACTTTTGAGTATTTTTTCAGCAAGGATACTCCGGAAGGAATTGCGATGGAAATGATTGAAGAATTTCAAATTAGGAAGACATTTTTGCCAATGTTGGCTGCACAAATAACACAGCTTATCAACAGTAAAGTAAGATCTGTGCCTGGCTTGAGAAGCCAGCAGGAAGAGAAACTGATAGAGATTTAGTATATTTATTAAATGAATGTAATTCTTAGTAATTGGGTAGTTTGAGTTGCTGGAAGAATAATACTATCGTTGAAAATAAATTGAAAAATAATGAAATGATAAGTATTTTTAAGAGAGGATTGAATATTTTTAAAGAAGAATGATTGCAATAGCAATTTGTTTTTATTTTATATATATAAAGCATATCTCCTGACTCTTTTATATTTAGGATAACTTCCCTGAATGCTATATCATTGCCAGCATTTTTATTTTTATTTTAACGTTAACCAATTAAAATTGCATTAATTACTGTTGGGGCCTTTGAACTCAGAAAAAATCCTTCTGATCAAATGCTGCTTGTAATAATTGCTTGCAATTTCACTTCTTATACGCTGGCTATTAATTGAGTCTTTCCACTGCTTAAAAATTTGATTCTGTTTATATCTCTGAGAAAACGATGCAGCCTGCTTAATTTTTTCTTGGACTACCACTATTTGATTATGCCACAACTTCAAATAAAGCTGCTTAAAAGGTTGCTTCTTTGATAGAAATACAGCACTTGCCAGCTTTTTGAACGATTTTTTTACTCTGAGTTTAGTTGCTTTTGCGATCTGTTCTTCTGCTTTTTTTCTGACTAAGCTTTACCTATCTTGAACCCTTTGTCTTAGTCTTAAAAAGACCTGTGCAAGTATCAGACGGTTATTACTCATTCTGTTAATTATAATAAAAAATCACTATTGACTAATTTCATATAAATTTCTCTTAATTATGAAAAAAGCTTCCAAAACTCGTAAGAGATCCACAAGCGCCAAAAAACGAAGAAGCGTGTCAAAAGATTCCGATGAAGAAACCCTTGTAAACATCCTAAATAAAAGAGCCGAAAGTGACAGAGGAATTTTGATTTCACAAGAGCAGATGGAAGATTTCAAAAAATCCAAGCAAGCATTAAAAGAAGCCCAAGCAAAATTAAATTCAAGCTCTCAAGAAATAGCCAGTCTTCAGCATGAAAACTTTCAGCTGAAACAAACACTTCATAGAAATGAAAGTGAAATCCACGCACTTCAAAGACTTCATGAAGAAGATCAAAATCGTTCTCGAGAGCTTAGCAACTTGCAAAATCAAACACACTCGCTTGATGAGCAAAATTCAATTGCAAAGCTGCAAATCGCTCTTAGTGATACCCAAAGCGTTTTGGCTTATAAGACAGCAACTGCTAAGCGCCATTTGACTATAGTAAGCCAATTATTGCAAAAGCAGACTGATTATATAGCAGAAATTGAGCTACTATCTCCATCTAAAAAGGGACTATCATCAAACTTGTGGGAAATCACTCAATGTGTGGAATCAGCTATTAAGGTATTAGAGCAAGATGCCAGAGATTCAAACATTTCTGCAGATTTTGAGATAGAAAATCAGAAGCTTCGCAGAGAAATTCAAAACTTAAAGAAAAAAGAAGAAAATATTGAAACTTATAGAATAGCGCTAGAGAAAATGAAAGAGCAAACTCAAAATTTAAGAGAAAAAATGAAAGAAGTAAAATCATCTGAAGAGCTGAAAAGAATTTTGGAAGAAAAAGATGCGAAAATTGATAGCATAATGAGAGAAAAAAATATGCTGAATGACCATATTAAAGTACTGCAATGCTCCTTGACTGAGCAGTGTTCACTCATAGAACAGCTAAAAGAAGTTATAGCCACTTTAACGCCGAAAGCTCCAAAAAGTAATACAAGAGAAAGTCCAAAGAAAGAAACTTATGATGAAATTATTCCTGACGTATACGAAGGAGAAGTTAATCAAGAAAGAGAGCTTCAAAATGAAATAGCGTCGCTAGATCAAGAGATTTTAGAATTGCAGAGTTCGCTTCAAAGAGCATTAAATAGGTAATATTTAAATAAAATTCATAAAAGTTACAGCTTGTCAGTGCAGATAGAAAATCTGCTCTTCAGTCTTGGATGTACTCAAGAATTCACTGATTCAGGTCTTTTGGGGATTTTATTGACTTTAAATAATGCATTTTTAAAAAATGTTGGCGATTTTCCTCTTAATTCATCTGCAGTACTAAGAGTAAATCCTTTTCTATAAGATTTATTAGGCTTTCCCTTAAAGAGCTTATCAGCCAAACCTCGCTTCGTCATTTTAGCTTTTTTCATTTGGAATTTATGCGACTGTGGCTGCTCAAATGTTATATCATATAACGATATAGGTGAAAATCTTTCTATCAGCGAAGTCTTTTTATTTTCTTTATTAGGATAGGCCCACTTTTTTAAAATTTGGTCAGAATCTTCGCTTTCATAATTATTCCCATTATCATCATAATTTAATGTATCATCAATCTGAGTTGATTCATTGTTGGAAAACTTCTTGGGAAATTCAACTCTTACTCTGGAGACTTGTAAATCATCAAAAATTAAATCAGGAGTTTCGCTGGCGTAGTTAACTGTATTTCCTTGCGAAAAGAGTCGATAATGCTTTCTACCTAACTCTCTGCTTTCTTTCATAACTGCTTTTAATTTATCAGGAGAGCATCTTGATATAGGTCTTGGAACTTCGCTAAATCTTCTTGATTTATGAGGAGAAATAGCTAGCATATGTACTTTCATTACTTATTTATAAACCTAAGTTTAATTAAAGATGAATGACGTTGCAATTAATCACATCTTCATGTCCTGAAATCATTCTCGCAATTCCTTCTAAGCATGGTGGATTATTGCAGTCAATATTAATTGTGGCCTTGAACGAAGCTCCATCTCTGAACGCTTTGTTTTCAAAATCCAAGATTTTGAACCCAGCATCTCTCAAATGTCCCATAAGAGTTGTCAAAGCTCCATGCAGTCCATAATGTCTCACACTAACAGAGTAATTAGCAAGTGGTCTTGTTTGCATATTAACCAAGTTTGCTGCATCGACAGTTCTTGACCTTTGGTACTGCAAAATCATTCTGAGTGCTTCTTGTCCTATTGCGTTTTCTGCTTGCTTTGTAGAAGCTCCAATGTGATGAGTTCCATACACTCTTGGGTGCTGAGCCAAAGCATGCACGAAATCTCCTTCTTTGAGTGCAGGCTCTCCCTGATATACATCACAAGCATACCAAAGTCCGGCTCTTTGGTTGAGTTCGTGTAAGAGTTCTTGTTCATTTACAATGTCTCCTCTTGAAGTGTTGATTAAGGTCACATTTTCTTTGCATTGTGCAATAAAGGCTGAGTTAATCATGCCTCTTGTTTCTGGCGTGGCTGGGACGTGGAAAGTTATAACGTCACTGATTCTTGCGACTTCTTCTGCATTGCTGCAGTATTCGATGCCTAAAGCTCTTGTTTGTTCAGGGGATACAAAAGGATCAGTACCACAGACGTCCATACCGAAACTTTTAGCTCTTACTGATACTTCTCTTCCGATTGCTCCAAGGCCAATAATCCCGATTTTTCTGCCTTTGATGCCGAAACATTCAGAGAAAAGTCCTTTGTTCCACTTCCCTTGCTTCAATAGAGCGACACCTTCTGGTATTCTGCGGTCTACTGAGAGCATTAAAGCTAGCACGAGTTCTGCCACTGCAATGGAATTCTTTCCAGGACAATTTGCGACGTAAATTCCTTTGCTGCTGGCTGCCTTAGAGTCAATATTGTCAGTGCCGGCGCCTGCTCTTATGATGAATTCCAAAGCTGGGGAAGCGTTAATATGCTGACTTGTAACCTTGGTGGATCTGACGACAAGGATTTCAGGAGCAAAATTAGTGAGTTCAGCTGCGAGTGAATCGCCATTGAGCTGATGGTTGTAGACAAGCTCGATGCCGCTGCGTTGAATTTCTTCAATAGCAGCTTGACTGAAAAGATCAGCTATTAAAACCTTCATTGGTTATAATTATAATATCCATTTTTGGAAAGACAGCGTGATAAGTAAAATGTCTAAAGGCAATGGAAATTTTTATAAGCATTTCGGGGTAAAGTGACTTTGGGTAGAAGATGAAATGAAATATATAAAAAACCTTCAAAACAAATCTCCCAAAGATATTATTGAAAAAATTGAGAAAAAAGCCGAAACTATGAGAGAGTCATATAATTATTCGCCCTTTATAACGAATGAAAGCATAGAGCTTGATACCAGTTTTATTTCAAAATTTAAAAACAAAATCATTGCCAAAAAGACCACGAAGAAAAAAGAAAATACAGAAAAGTATAACTTAAAGCCAAAAAGAATAAAACACTTATCTTTAGACCCAAATATAAATCATTATAAGAGTCCATGATATGTAAAGCCAAAATATTGAGATAAATTAGCTTTAATTCCAGCAGTTCAATATGGAGAAGAAAGAGAAAGAGCAGCAAATATTTATTATCATTTGCATGAACGAAAAATCGACCCAAAAAATTTTTCATTTGAAGTTGAAGAAAATACAGAACTTGACGAAAGACTTTTAAATGTGCAAAGTCAGCTTGCGGAACTTCCCAGTATACATAGATTCAAAAAATATTTGGAATCGAAAAGCTTAAGAGTTCCTGCATGCATTGAGTCTTTAAACAGAAGACAAGCCTTGGTGAGAAATTCAATTTCTTAATGCTGATCAGCATAAATATTTAATTTAATATTTTATTAGAAAGAAAATAATTTAAATTAATAATTTTATTGTATTTGGGGAAATATATTAAAAATTTCCTAATATTTTTAAATTTCAATGCAGAAATATTATGACCTGGCAAGGTCAGAAATGCAAACAGATGCAAGCAGTCCATATACAGAAAGAAGCCAAATTTCGATTGATAAGCAGTCAAATATCTCAACTGATGACTTTTCTCCGCCATCTTCAACGAGAATCCCGAAGTATCGAAAAGTTCACCGAAGAGAAAATAGCATGACAACTTTGGCACCAAACCAAATTTTTAAAGAAAATTTACAGCTACAAACGAGAATAGCCAAGCTTGAGCTATTAAAAGATAACTTCCAAAAGGAGCTCGAAACAATAACGTTGGCAAATGAAAAACAAATTAAAAAAATGAAAATTTTGCTGGAAAATAAAGAAAAAGAGCTACAAAAATCATCCTTTCATATGAAAGAGTATAAAAAACAAATCGAAGAATTAACCAAAGAAAATCAGCAGTTAAGAAAAAAATTGATTGTTGAAGACATAAAAAAGGAAAACAAGGCGTTTTATTGAGAGATAGAAAAGCTAAATAAAATGCTATCAGATAATGCTGAGCTTGAAGAGTTCATTGGCTTTGAGCTGAATGCATTTGATACAGAAGAATCTGATAAAAATATCCAAGATGATATATGTAATTTAAGCGAAGTCCAAGAAGAAGGGCATTTGACTTCTTTTGAGCTAAATCAGCTGGAAACTACTATTTCTCCTCATTGCACTCAAAATAATGATGTAAAAAATAAAAGATGATGTGGGTCAATTAGTAGCTTCAGCTCATTATATGCGGATGAGCATAATTTAAAATTGCAACAATTGCTTAGCCAAAAAGAATGTGAAATAGCAAAGCATAAGCAGTTTATTAAGCAGCTGAAACACTCTTTGGAAACTATTTTAGGAGAATATTCTAAGTCGAGGAAGCTGAATGAAAAGAATGAAAAAGAAATCTTGGAATTAAAAGAAAAGCTTTGTAAAGTGGGTTTTAGATTAAATTAATTTTGGTTATTATTAAAAGTCAAAATTAGCTGATTTAGGAGGATTTCGATGTCTTAATGGCTTTTGCAGGGCAATTTCAATAGCTTCTGAAGGGATGCTAACCTCTGCTGGCTTGGATACTGGCTGAGGTAAAGTGTTAGGATTCTGTGGGTGGAATTGTATATTTCCTAATTTTTCTTGAAGGGATTTTATATTTTTATTTTCACTTTGAACATCCAACTTTCCTTGAGGCTGTATTTGAACTGGGCTTGGAGGGTTGTTAACTTTTGGAGTAAGCTTTCCCGGTGAATAAGATTCTGTCTTGTTAGTTTCTTCGTGCCTATTCATCAATGCAATTCTGTCTTTAACACTCATTGGCTGACTCGGTTGATCTTCTTTTTGTGGAGATGCTTTTCTGTCTTCATAAATATTAATTGGTGCTGGTGCAGATTTAATTTCTTCTTTTGGTTTGATTCCTTTATTGAGCGCAGCAATTCGATCCTTTACACTCATCAAATCAAAAATTAAATAAATAATTCACCATCATTTAAATGATAGATCTAGTGTCTGCTAAAATTGATAGCAAAAATCTCTCATAAGAAGAAATGCAAATACTTGCGAAATTTGAAATGGCAATTGGAAGGTGCGTGCTCGTCTTAACTAGGAAAGACTATAATTGTGTTGCAGCCATTGAAGAGGAATTTTTGGAGATTTTGGGTAATGGTCAATAAATGCAGCGATATAATCCAATTCACTCAGAGAATATTAAGACACTACTTAGAGCATAAGAAGATATATTTTAGCAGAAGTGTTGGAAAAGGGTTGATACAGTCCGAAGCTATCATAAAATAACAAAATAAATGAAACTATCATGTTTAAAAATCCAAAGAAATCGCAAGACAGTGCTGCAAATACAAATAGTCATTTGCAAATCTGCAGTTTTGCAAGAAAGCTTCAAAATTGAACTCAATGCATATAAGACTATGCAAAAACCTAATGATTAAAACATTTTTAAATTCAGATTTATTTAATTTCTATTATTCTTAGGCGCTCGTTCTGATAGGCTTTTCACTGATATGCATTAGCTTCTATTTCTAGAATACGTATTTTAGCAGCATTGGCAAGAGTATATATATTTATTGCGATAATCTTCTTTTCCTCTTTCAGTCACACTTTTGAGCTTTCTTAAAAAGATATAAATTCAATCGCATTTTTTGCATATATAGCATATTTCATTACATTTTTTCTTGCATTTTTTGCATGAGTTATGGGCGCATGAAATTTTATTAATGCACAGCTCCATTTGATCTCTGACAGAAGTCATAATAACTTCCATGATTTAATATAAATTAAATAAATAATTTAGATTATTCAAGCCAAATGAAACGATTTTTATTATTTATGAATAAAAGTTAATATGAAGGTTTGTTTCTCTATTATCTCTTCTAGGTCCTACTGATACAGGTCTTTTTTTATTTGAAGAATCAATGATACTAGATTCCTGATCGCCATGAAATTTGAATTGCTTTTTAAACTTATCATGAATTGGAATTTCGCAAGGGCACTTAAAACCATTTCCAGAAAGTTTCTTTCTGACAATATCTTTTTGCATACACACTTTGCAGTGAGATTTACGACATGAAATAAAATAAAGGAGATCGCTTTTATCATGAGAGCAGTTTGTTATTTTACTGCTTCAAGCCTTTAATTGCTCATGACAAGGACTATTCAAAGCTCTAGAACTTACTTCTGAGATTTTCTCATCAAGCGCAAGTTTTTTGTCCTTTGGAATTCATTCTACTTGTGAAATTATGATATCTGTCAAAATTTCTTCTAAAGTACGAGGATCAGCTCCAGAGTGGATAAAAGGTAGGTCATGCAAGTCTATATTTGTATTCCCTGAATCATATGAATCTTCTTTTTTATGAACCAGAAGAGACCAAGCATTTTGGTTGTTTTGGTTATACAAAAGATTGATATTCAGCCTTTCTATTTTGCTTTTATGCTTCCATTCTTGTGGTTTCACCGAGTCATAAGTATACACACTAATAACTATGTCTAATGTAGTTGCTATATAATGGAAGATAAAATTGTCACCATAATTTTTGACTTCGTTCTCTTCTTCTAAAACTTTATTAGACAGCCAATGTTTTCCCTTTTTTATCGATATATTTGAAACAATTTTTCTCAAGGTCTCATCGAAGAATTTCACGTGTGATTCATTGATTATGTTTTTTAAATCTAAGGCTGATCTTTCTTTTGAGGTTGACTCTATCACATTGTAGTCATTTTCTCTTTGTATTTCTCTCAATACTTGATGTAGTTTTTCAAGAGTTCTTTGGCTTGAGGGTGCACCTTTTAATCTTGCCAATTGCAATCAAATTCCTATAAATGTTATCGAATAAAAGCTTGGCTTTTGAGAATTTAATCGGATGATTTTCTCAAAATCTCGAAAGTTTAGAGGTTCTTCTACAATAGCTGGTGGAGATTTTGTAGATCAATTATTATTGCTTTGTGAATGGGATTGCATATTTTCTCTCTTTTTTTCTGAGTAATTTATATTTTCATTTTCTCCTTGAGAAACAAATCTGGTTTGCTGTTTAGGCTGTATGTTGATTGAGCTCTGAGGATCATCATGATTAGAGGACTTGGATTTTTTATTCGGGAATTTTCTTTCCTCATGCATGTGATCTTTTAAATCTTCTTGATGCTTTACTTGAGAAGAATGCAGACCGAAAATAGGTTTGACTGGCTTCCTCGGTGAATCTGCTTCTAAGTTGTCATTTTTTTCTTGATTTTTAAATGCGAATTTAGGGTTGCCACTTATTGGCCTATCAGGATCTTCAGCTTTTTTGCGTAGTTTTTTGGAAGCTTCATTGCTGTTATTTAGAGCTTGTTCAGACTTTGGTACTTTATTCGTCTTAAATAGGCTACTGATTGCTAAATTTTTTCCCTTTGCCATTAAGTTTGCCTTAAGCTCCATTAACTAAATTAATACTCAATTACCATAATTTAATTCATATCTCTCTGAATTTTTAGCAATGCATGCCAAAAGTAATATTACGGAAAATATGAGATATATAAATCGGCTAAAATGCCTTAAATTATAGATATTAGGGTTATATATTCAGATATTGCAAAATCTAATATAAAAGTACCATGAAATTGTTGAAAATTGTGCACAACTATTATATACAGCCTGAGTTTATAAATTAAGTCAAATGTCTCAATATTTGCAAATGAATTGGCTAAGATTGCTACTTTTTAAATCAAAGTTTTATTGATAAGCCTGATCAATTATATAAATATTCAAAATTATAGTATAGCGATCCTTAGATGCTATCTTTAACACTTCTTGGCATGTCAGTTGCTCTTCTTACCCTTTTCATAGCTTCATATACAGATGCTCTTCTTGTCGTTATCTTTCTGCTAGAAAGCTTTCTGATCGTTCTCCTTATAATCGTATTTTCACTCAAAAACATAGAGTTTTCAGCGGTTTGTACTTCGGAGAAGCCTATGTAAAATTTACAGCCCATAATGTTCCTGAACTCATCATAGTCCAATTTTTCGCAATATTTCAGCTCAAATTCTTCCAGAATTTCTTGATATTCGCTATCAGAAATATAACATCCAGCCTTTTCCAGCGCAAATTTCAAATCACTTAAATTTATGCACCCATTGCCATCCTAAATTACTTTTACATGATCAAATACCCTAAAAACGTTTCACAAGTTCTCTTCTTCAAAAATTTGCTTTCTATCGAGAGCGGCTATTAAAAACTGTGTATAATTAAGTCTTCCTTTTCCGATTTCTGAAATCTTTGAGGTCAATTCTTTGAATTCTTCTCTTGCAAGTTCATATCCATTTTTATTCATGCAGACTTCTATATCATGTGCTGTAACAAACCCTGTTTTTCTTTGGTCGATTTCAAAAAACATGTTTTTCAGGTCATCTATTTGTTCTGGTGATAAATTTCTCACTAAAACTCTCATTGCAACTTGTCATAGCTTGCTTTTCGCTTTGTTTCGTTTTATTGACGAAAATACTTCAAGATTGATTTTTGGCTGTGTGTTAGATTTTACAATTACAAATCATTCGTGCCTAAGAGCTTCCTGAACTGTAATTCTGGTTTCAGGATTCACAGCAAGCATTCTTGCTATCAGATTTTTGGCTTGGCTAGAAATTTTGCTTCAAATGGGTTCAATAAAAGAATATTGACCATTATAAATATTCCTGAATAGATCTCTCATTGTTGAACCTTTAAAAGGATGCTTTCCTGATAGGAGTAAATACATTATCACTCCTAGTGATCATACGTCGCATTCTTTGCTATATGATCCTTTGAGCACTTCAGGAGCCAGATAATATGGAGTACCTACCATACTTTCCAGCATTTCGTCACTATATTTCGCAGAGAGCCCAAAATCAATTAATTTTAGCTCTCGATCTTCGCTTTGGCTCGTAAACATTACATTTTCTGGCTTTAAATCTCTATGACATATATGCAGAATATGCAAATGATTGACAGCTGTTAAAATTTTCATCATGATCTTTGCTACTTCTAGCTCATTTAAGCTCTCTTTTTCGGATAAATATTCATATAAGTCGCCTCCCATACATAATTCTGTTACCAGATGAATGTATAAGGAATCTTCATAAATTTCATAAAGTTTTATGATATTTGGATGATCTACTAATCGGAGAATTGACAATTCGTTTTGTAATAAAGGAAGGTGGTCTTTTACGCGACTTTTGCTTATTGATTTAATTGCATAATGCTTTAAATTTGGTGTGTCTGTGTTTGTTTGGTCTGATTTTGTGGCTTCTCGTACAGTGCCAAATTGGCCATAGCCAATTACTCTTATGAAATCATATTGCTCTGTAATGCCTATTTAGATATTACTATCAAGTCTTGAGTTGTTTGTAATTGCTGATATAGGCAAAAGTTTGCCTTTGAGTGGTTTAACTAAGTCATGCTCCTTCGGTGCACAAACTCCCATTTATTTACAGATAAATTGCATTAAAGACAAAAAAAATGATACTTTTTATATAACAAAAAAATATTTACTCATGGAGCTTTAAATGATATTGCATTATCTTATAATTCTCATCAATTATTTGTTTAATCATATTTTCTCCTACTTTGAAGTCATATTATCTTTAAAAATAAAAAAAGACACTTTGCTAATTAAATTGCAATTATCTTATTCTTCGGGTCTGTCTTTTTTATTTTTTGCTTCACTTAGTAATCCAATTATCTCCATCTGTATATTTGAAAGCTCTTGATTTAAAGATTCAGCATTGACGTCTTCTTTTTTATCCTCTAGCTCACTCTCTCTCTTCATTAAAGAAAGCGACGTGTTTGGGAAAAAGCTGACCTCTTTTCTCTTTATCATCTCCTTCACATATTTTTCTGCTCCATTGCAGTCCTTCAAATCTTTATTATTTATATAAATCAAAAATGACATATAAGAGTATCCATTATGCTCAGTCTGAATATGCTCTACAAAGCTGATTTTATTGATTTCAAATGTAAATTTGCTTTTTCCACAAATAAAGCAATTTTCGTACATATCTTCAAGCTCAGCTTGGCGTTGATCCCTGAGTTCAGCAAATGTGTCAATAATAATACCAAAAATAATGTTTAGAAGCAAAATACAAATTATGACAAAGAAAAGCATGTCAAAAAGAAGGCGGTATCAGTAATTAGAATCGCCCTCTAATGGCTGATCTAGAGCAAAGCCTATTCCCCCTCCATATCTTACACCAGTTACGATATTGCTAACAAAGCATTCAGAAAGTTTATTACAATATGTATTTACAGGTGATAGACCATCTTCTACATAATATTCAGAAAATGATACAAATGCTACTACTGTAAAAATATAGACGCTAATGATCCCTAGGATAGTTGTATATATGAGCTGTTTGAGATTTAATGTAATGGACTTCAAAATATTCGCAAGATCTTCACTACGCTTAATAATGTCCAAGAGAAGAATGCAATAAAGTAAGAAGAATGAGTTGGCAAATAAGGAAATTATAAGATAAATTGTGCTATATGCAGCTTGAAAATCTAAGAAAATACTAATTACTTTTCTGGGCAAATGATGGTTTATTTTATTTGCTCTTCTACGTCCCATAATTTCCTTAAGCAACACTGTTCCCTCAATTCTTCTTAATTGAAAATTTTTCATAAGCACTTTTGAATCTCTATTAGATTCAATTAGATTTTTATACACGATTACAGGATAATACTCAATTAGATAAGCCGTCAATGCCGAAAATGCGAAAAATATCTGAAAAGCAGAGAGCACATTAAGAGTGGTCAAAATTTCATCATCTTTTATATAAAACCAACTTCCAGTTTTTTCTCCTTCTTGATGCTGGATTGTTGACAGGAGAATTATATTAATGAATATAACCAAAAGAAATGATGCTGACGTATAGGTTCTTCATATTGAAGTTCATCTCTCTAGTGCTGGATAGCGGTCAAGCTCCTGCTGATGCAACATTTCTACTTGGTATCTTTTGCTTTTGTTGTAAAAGTCCTCAATTTTTTCTTGATGTGAATTCTGACCAGAGGGCTGGATCATTTCTTTTCTTGATTTGTTTGTCATGTAATGGCACACACCAGGAATTCGGAAAAAAATTTTGGTCAGCTCTGCTTGATTTTGAATTTCCACACAGGCGATATTTTTTGCATAAAAGCTATGGGCTTCTTGGAAATTTGTGATGTCTTCAGGGGATATTTTGATGTTTGAGCTGTGAGGAAGCATATATTTAAGCTTCATTCAAAATGATTTCGCTTTAGCATAAAGGACGTCTCTTAAATGCTCAGATTCAGATTCACCTGTTGCAATGTATTCTGCTCCATGGACTAGATTATATTCTCTCTCTTTTTGCTCTTTTATTGAAGCATTTCCTGATAAATAATCAATTTTTACTTTGTGGTGATTAGGAAATCTGTCTTGCAGTGTAGAAAATAGAATAGATATGGAAAATCCTAATCCAATTATTGACTCGTGATCTTGATATTTATAATTTCTTTTTCTTTCAAAAAATCTCAAAAACCAGATTGGCTTCCCTTTGTTTTCTTGGTAAACATATTTTTCTCTATTTTTCACGTGTTTATTAAAAATATAAGTTGCTTTTTTCATCAGCGCCTTCAAATCTAGTTCTTCAATCATGCAATGAGCAACCTCAGGATTTCCGTTGCCTTCAAGCAAAGCATGCAAAAGTTCAATTGCTTCAAAAAATATTTGAATATATTGTGGCTCCACTTCTAAAGATTCTTCTTTGCAATTAAGCAGCCAATTCAAAAATTTATAAATTCTTTCTCCTTCTCCTAGGATAGACTGATTTTCTTTGCACGGCCCTTGGCAAGCTTCTTTTAATGTTTCTAGACACTGCAACGTAATTTCGATCCCTTCTCTTTCTTCAGGCTTTGAGCTGATAAATTTGCCTTTAATGTCATCAACGTCCTGCAAATTTGTCAAAAAATTCCCAATTTCTGTAATTAAATCGATACTCACTCTTTGGTTGGTTTCATCTTGCTCTCGTAAGTAATTCTGGAACGGCAAATAGCAGTTATCACAAAGTAATTGAAGTAACTTAAGAAAATCTTTGCAAAGCTCTCTTTTATCAACTTTTCAGCTTCAAAGATTTGAGTTCTGATTTTCAACGTCAGGCTTGACCTTGAATGAGCTGAATCTTTTAGATATTTGTCGATGTTTTAAATTGTAGTTGTGGATTATTCTGTCTCTGCATTCTCTCAACTCATTTCTAATGAAAGAAAATAAATTATAAGATTGGTCGTTTTCTCTTAAACACTCAAGTAGTGTTTCTTTTATTGTTGGGATATTTTGAATGAGTATTGCTTGCAGCAGACGAACTGCTCCATGAACGATCACAATATCATTATCTTTATTTATCAACGAAAGAGCCATTTTTCCCATTCCAGAATTAGTCAAAACAAGCTGAACAGCATGAATTCTGAGCACTTTATCTTCAGGTGGAATATTTGAATTATACTCAATAATAATCATCTGTCTGAAAATTTCCATCAAATAAATTTTGTGTTCTTTTTTATAGAATGCGGTATCCAAATTTCTAGCAAATTCCATTAGTTCTTTATCGTCCATTTTTTGCAATGCAGGGTCAACAATCAATATTTTGATATTTTCTACAAGCTGAATTAATTCAGCATTTCCTGAGTCTTTACACATATTATCGACTTCATTTCTTATAAAAGCACTAATTTCTTCATTTATGTCACTATAAACCTCATTGTTTTCGGTTTTGCAAGAATTAAACCTTGAAATTTCTGGGCGTGAATAGCTTACAAATCCATATATACTGTCATAGAAAGCTGAAGTTTTAATTTCAAATTCCTCTCCTGAAGGAAATAGTGATGAAAGGCCTGATGAGATGGTCTCATAGTCAAGACCCTTTTTAAGAGCAAATCATAATTTATCTGCTAGGCTATTGTGGTTTATCGACTCATCATCAAGCATAAGATAATTTTTGACGAAATAATCAATGGTCATTTTCCTGTCTCTCAAAAAGTCTGAAATTTTCCCCATAAGAGTGAAATAACTATTATCTCTTATTTTTTTCATTTCATCTGCATCAGAAAAGTTTGGGATTGAAGTAAGTATTTTTGAGATTTTTTCAATAAGAAAATCAAACGATAAATGAGTATTTTCTGACGCCAAAATTCTTAAAGCCTGAACTAAGTCTGAAATCACCCTTCGCATTTCATCAAGTAACTCAATCATCTCTTCATCTATGCCTCTCCTTGCATATTTTACTTCTATATTCATTTCTCTTATAAGAATTAGTAAGCCAGTTGCCAGCTCTGTTTTTCATGTCTTTATATCAATGATATATTTCCAAAAGTCACGCATTTGTTTTTCATCTTTACTCAAATCTTGCTTATTGTCGAAAAATCCCTTACTTGCTTCTGGGCTTTTTCTCCAGCTTTCATTATCGTCATCAATGCTCTCGATAACTGAAACACACTTATATTTGCGTTTATTGCAAATAG